>JAFFZR010023923.1:2377-14889 GCA_018397195.1 Lethrus apterus | reverse complement strand
TTATGTGAGGTACCAATTTTTTTACATCACCGTTTAAGTAGTAAGAAGATCTATTAAAAACAGAAGAAAAAAGTGGGGGTTGTCATTTAAAAAAATTTATGATGACGTCATTGTGCAAAAACAAATGACGTCATTCCAAAAAAATTAACGTCAGAAGACGGCATTTTAAAAACAAAAATTGGGCTGTCCGAGCGATTTTCTTAAAAACATTATAAAACGCTTTTATGAATTTTGTTCCAAACTTTATCACCACACTGTATATAAACATGTAGTAAAAATATATTACGTATACATAGATAGTACATACAATTTCTGTAAAAATGAACATGTCCATAAATGCATTGTAAATTTAAACGGACTTATCGATGACCTTCGTGCACACAACCTGCTCGTCTTTTTTTAAATAATTAATAATGGAGACTGTCAACACTCGACGTTTACGCCGATATGATTTAAAATTTCCAGCGTTTCATACTTACATTTTGTTCCAACGTTTTAGAAAGAAATTGCCTGCAATAAAAAAAAATTCATACTCGAGTCGACGAGCTTTCAGGTTTTCATTTCTGGAGCTTATGGATATATCTTTTCCTCCTGGATTTGTTTTGAACTTCCATCTTCTAATCCACGTTGCGCTTTTTATTATCGATGCAGCTCGATCGTCGTCTGCCCGCCGTTTAATAATTAATATTGGGAAATATTGTCGAGCTCATCGCGGCAAAATGCAACGGCGTTTACCGTCCCCGATGATCTGACCTTCCTGAATAATTTGTCGTTATTGATCGATTTAAAAGACACGTACGTGTGGAGAAAAGTACATGATGATTTGTCACCGAATTACAGGTTCGTATTGGCGATTTTATATTGAATCGTTTTTTTTTTTTTTAAATTAAGTACGACAACACTGATTCGATAGAGATTAATAATTAAAGCTTGGAGGACCGATAAAATTACAATCAAATTCTTGGTTGTAAATGAAGATACTTGCTCAACACGTCGGATCTAATAAAAAGTACACACTAATTCGATAGTAGAGATAAATAATTAATAATAAAAGCTCGGAGGACCGATAAAATTATTATCAAATTCTTGGTTGTAACTTGTCCAACAAACAAAACACATCATATGTGATAAAAAGTACTTAAACACAAATTAAAATAATATTCGTTGAGCAAGTTAAATTCCAGCTTTTTTTCAAAAACACATTTTTCATTTTAATGAAGATTTAAGCGACCCTCGTAAATTAAGTTTTGACTTTATAGTCGTGTTTAGTCGTTGCTTTCGGAGCTGTTGCAAAACATTTTTAGGCATCTCGGACGGAAATAGCTCGACCAATTCACTTTTTCGCCGTTTGTTTACATCGCACGGCGAACATAAACAATCGATGGACGTTTATTAAAAAAAAATAGAAAGTGTGCGTCTTGCGATTTTCACCGAGCTTTTTCGGTGCAAGTTTCCGGTTCGAATCGGTACGAACCGGTCAAGCGCGGCCAAATTTGTTCGGATCTGTCGTAAAACTTCATCGTTGCCGAAAACCTATTTTGAATGAGGCGAACCTCACGTCCGGTACGGTTGCGTGAAAAATGTTGTATTTGGTACTAATTATAGTTGTAAAATTACAAGTTTAAAAATTGATAAATAGCGGTTCTATTAATTTTAATACTGAGTGAATCCGAATGTCGAATCGGTTAACAACAATCGTTTATTTGCTTGCAATAGTTTGTAAGATGATCTTTAGTTAGGAATTCATGGTTCAGATTGTTTTAAAAAATGTGTGTTTGTGAGTTTTTAATGTAATTTATGTTTTTCATACTACGAATAGACGCCTGGGATTTCAATTCGTGTGTCAAGGGTCGATTAGCATTTATCGGCGTGTTAACGTTTATTCGTATCAGTGTGCAGCCATTATTAAATCGATTTCCATTTCTGTCGACGCGACGCGGCTTGTTTTTGTGTCACCCGGGCCGCATTACACACGTAATGCAAACGCGCGACGTATGTAAATATCTGCGAATATACGAGATTACGTCGTCGCCCGCAACATGCACGAACGAGTTTGGATAATTGATTCGCTCGTGGATTGCACTCGTCGCGCTCGCCGTTGCACGCATCCACACACCGGAGCGCAATTTTGTATCGACGGACGCCGATCGGTTCGATTCGTTACAGAAACGGTTCGGTATAATGGGATTCGACGTCGCCCGTGTCGTTACAATCGTACCATTTTTATTGCATTTTCGAAGATGCATTACGCTATTACATTTTGTCGACGTTCATCGCGTTTTCCACAAATTTGAGTGCATTTACATTCTATTCATTTTTATTACGTTTCCTCGAATGTAACATGGAAACTCAAAGGAAAAACAACTACTAGAAATATTTGAAAAGGAAATGCCAAGAAAAATATATCGAAGGTGGAGCACAGGAGAATTCTGGGAAAGAAGAACATACAAAGAAATATTAGAATTGTATGATGAACCATCAACGTAGCTATGGCGCAAAGTATGAGGTGGTTGGGCCATGTTGCAAGATTAAATGACATACCGACAAAATAAGCTCTGATGAGAGGAATTACTGGAAAGAGAATAAGAGGGAGACCGAGGTCGAAATTTTTTTTTAATAAGAAGTGCTAACCTAACTTCTAACCTTTCACCTATGACCCAACCCCTTTGGCGTTTGACTTTTGATCTTTGTTCTTAACTTTTAACCCTTGACTTTCGAACATTATTAAAAAGCTTCTGTTTAACTTGAACAGCTTCCGAACCGGTTCTCTTAAATTTAAATAGCTAGGAAGAGCTTTTGAACGGTTCTGTACGGTCCTGTTAAATAGGTGAAGGTCAAAGGCACTTTTTATTGGGAAAAAAAAATCCGGGGAGAGGAGGTGGGCTCAGAATCGGCTAATATCCACTACTTACCTGCGTAATAAAACCGGTTTCTCAGTTGAAACCAGGAACACTCGAGGCTTGGTCGCGTGGATTTAAAAAGGATCTATGACGCACCGAGTAATTAGCACTAGGACAATTAAAACGTACCGCTTCGTTAATTAAACTGATCGTTTATTTATGACGTAATTTTGTAAAGCGCCCGCCGCATCAAGCGACCCGTCGACCGGCGCCCGGATTAAAATGAATTTTTGATGGGCGATACGCGTGTTTCGCTACGTTTCACCTTCGATGGATGGTAGTTTCCCGAAATTTGTAAAATTTTAAAATGTAGTCGTAATTTGGAGGACCATATGTGTATTTTTCCCTTGAAGATGAGGTTTCGAATGTGTCCATTCGCTGGCATTGTGACGTCGATGTTAATTATCATACGTGTCATCGAGTAACCTGTGATGGCGCCGATACTTGTCGACGCGTGCAAAACTATGGCATTTGAGTCGGTCGTAAAACGCCATCGTTATTTTTTTTACGACGACGTCGTTAACGCGTTAACAAGCTGACGTGTCATTTTCTACACAAAACCACCGGATTGTCCCGGATTGAATATTTAATTTAATTAAGTCAAATTATATTCATATTTGCAGATTAACCGCAGGAAGAAAGATGCTGCTTCCGATACACTCGACCGTTCGTACGATTTTACTTTTATTTAAAGTACATTCAACTAACTCTTCTCTAAAGTTAGATTTACAAGTACAGTGAGTCGCTTTGCGTTCAGCAACCGCGACGAATTCAATTTATGTGTAATTCGACGTTAAGAGTTGAAGAAATTCCAGGGGAGAGGGTGGCTACGACTACCGTGGTGCGAGCCGAACACTCTTGATTAAGAAACTTTCGGCCATCTATTCACGTTGCACGGTCCAAGTGCGATTGGAACGGTGAGTTATGACCGAAATGTTAATTCACAAGAAAGACTTTTTGTTTTCGAATTGAAACGCGACAGTGATTATAATTTAATCGTGTTTAGTCAAACGATAGATAGCATAGATAAAGTAAATAACGCTCAGGAAATCAGAAGCGATAAAAAACAATCGACTGCTACAAAAGTCTGTAAACGAGCATAGCAAGATAACAACAACAAATGAATCGAAACACACTTTGCACCGACTCAAAAAATGGCGCCCAACGTGGGTATTGTGTCCTCAAGCAAAAGCCCATAATTCACCAACATACAAACACCAAAATGAACAAAACAATCATCAGTCGCATTGATTTCTTTTTCATTTCTATTTGTAAAATTGCTTTTTTTACCCCCCCCCCTCCTGCCGCTCGCATCTCCGGGTTTATTTATTATTCATTGTTCGAGCAGCTCGCGCTCGCCCGACCCGTGTAATTCAAAAACGAATAAATGGCGTCATTTGTCACGGCGTCGTTCGACCGAAGAAATTACACGAAAATAGACGATCAATGTGATCCACCATTTCACAAAATAAACTGAGGTCAAACATACCCTTAATGTCTCAAGTTCTGAACAGAAAGTTCGCATCAAAACTTTGCGTCCATAATTTTAATTAAATTTTATATCGTAAATATACTTCGACATCTTATAAAATTAGGATTATGTGACGTCATTAGGACTGAGAATTTATAATAAATGGTATACACAAAAAAAATATAGGTAAGTAATTTTTTTGTTAGGAAAGAACACTGCGAACTGATGGCAGTAATGAAAACCGGTGGTGCGAAGGCTCCAGAGATCCTAGTTGGTAATTTACGGTTCCGTATTTCCTCACGGCTCTCGCAGGTCGGATTATTAGTTTTGGGGGGTAAGTTATGTGACCCCAAATAATCGGGTCATGTCGATCGATACTTACGAAAATTTCATTTATCGATTGGATTAACAGTTGTATGCGAGAAACCATTGGCGGAACACACATATAGCGAATGGGGTGAGTGGCCCATTAGAAATAATATTAATAAAACGATTTTAAGTTGTTAGTCCGACCCTACAATCGATCAGCGTCATTTTCAGTTGGGCGTCTGCGAGATGGACGTACCCAGTTCTTAAATATTGTTCCGAGTTTCCTGAAGATAACTGAGTGTGAAATTCGTGGAAATTTTCACGAATTGTTACGAAACGATCGTTTTTATAATTATTTCAATTCCTCGACGTTTGCATTTATTTTTTTTATAAAAGCGGAATTTCATGAAATAAAAACTAATGAATAAACAAATAAAATGTAAAATAGCAAACAATTTTGTCGCCAAACATGGTTAATTTAAATCACAAATTTATCGTTTATGATGATTTTTTTCCAAATTACCCACGTTGGGCGACAGAATTGTACGAAATATCATCCTCCAGCGACGATACGAACAAAACGTCAATAAAACTACACTCAACCTATATGAAGCTGAGTTGGCACAGAAGTACTGAAGCTGACTGAAGCAGCAGGTAGCTGAAGGACCAGCGGTATCCTTCGTCACCGCATGTATGCTTAATATAGGGCGCAGGCCAGGTGAGCGATCAATATCACCCCACCTGTGTGTTTCGAAAGCATATAGGTTTTTGGTTCTCAGTTGGCCGCGGCTACTGGCGCACGAATCCCCACACGAAACAAATCGATGGACGGCACACGTCGTTAAGACGCTCCATTCACGAAGCGTCAAATTTCAAATCAATTCAATAAATCGTCTCGTAATTGCAACCATTGAAATAATTTTTCTGGACTTTTTCCCCCACTGAGAGATAACATTGACGAATGAAAAATTCATAATATGGATGTATTATTTTTAAATTTTTCCAGACGATGTCGCTGCCCCACGTTGGGCGCCAAAATTACACAAGTTGTTAGGGGGAGGTGTAGAAGTTTAAACATTGACAGTGTTTAATATTAGTCACAGTATTCATTTAATGATGAAGAAGAATTTATTTAAATCCAAGATTGAATTGTTAAAAAAAACCTTTCTAAGGTTTGGATCAATATTACTAGCTGTGGACGTCAGTCTCTCTTTACAAAAAAATATAGTGTATATTTTCAATTGTTTTTCATTTTCATTTATATTCTGTTGGTAATAAATAAATTATCCACCGAAATGTAATTCAAATTTCATAAAATATTTGCGTATGCAAATTTCGAGCGAATTGGTTCAATGGAAATTTACGGTTCCGTTCGGTTTAAATTGCGATTAAGTTCGACACGACAAAAATGCAAAAAATCCCCCCGCTCGTGGAACAATCGACGTCGACGACGATAATCGACCGACCTTGGTGGAAAACGGTCGTTCCGGTGCATAAATTTCTGTTGAAACCGGAACCGGATTAAATTGTCCATGCCCGGCGACATATCTAATTCCGCAGGTTTGTTATATCAAGAGCTCTTGTTTGCGGCCGCCCACGACCAACACAAAGCTTTTTGTCACGTGTGTTTGCACGCGAAACAAAAGACGGGCGCAAACCGTATCCGCGTCAACGTATGTATGTCGAGAAACGAGCAAAACACTTACGAGGGAGATTTTCTCCCTCAAGTGTGAAGATACGAAAACAAATAAAAATAATCTACGTTCGTTGCTAAGCGACGAGTAGAACAATTGAACAATGTTACCGTTCGCATATAGCACAATTTTTAAAGGTTGCCGAGTTTATCAAGAAAAAATTAAATTAATAATGTGTAATTAAATTGTTACAATATTTTTCGTCAAACTAAGAAAGGAAACTGGTTGCGTAGAATTAGACCGTACGACCCCATTCGTCCGATTTGTTGCGAGTCTTCCGAATAATTCGCAAAAATTGGACGGATTCCAACCCAAGGGAAATATTTCAAATTGATGCTCGAATCGAACGCTGCCTGGTGGGAAAACGCGGCGGCACGCAGCGTTCTATGTACGAGAACGTACGGAAATAAACGCGCTTGCGGTCATAAATATAAGCGAGGACGTTAATCACGAGTCGGTTTTTGATGGGTGGAAATTGAGTTGTGCGATGTGAATTTTACAATTCTTCAAATAAATTACTCACAATCGAAGGAAAGTAAAAGAAATTAGAAACTACGTTAAATCTCGACATGAAATTGCATAAAAATGGTACGATTTTTAAGATCGGCACCCCACGTTGGGCGTCAAAATTACACCACATGCTGAGGGTTTCTTTAGGTTGCAAGACGATGTCGGTGCCCCACGTTGGGCGACAACATACAATTTTCAAACTAAAGATTTGAACCCCACGTTGGGCGCCAAGAGTTACATCACATGATGTGGGTTTCTTTTGGTTGCAAGGTTTAAAGTCGCAAAATGGATGTATTAACGTTAGGGTTTTAAGACGATGTCGCAGCCCCACGTTGTGCATCAAAATTACACAACATGTTAGTGTAGAAATTAAAAAAGTACGACAATGCCCCACGTTGGGCGTCAAAATTATACTACATTTAAATTCGATATTGGTTTTCTTTTACGTGTAAGTCAATAAAACAAAATATCGACGCATATAATGAATACATATCAAGCGTTTTGTTCTAACCCGTACGCAAATCAAAAAACATATAAGATTTGAAGTTTCAATGTAGCTGTAATGACAAAGATGAATTAGCATACGCTTTAGAACATTTGGAATTTCATCCACGTCTAAAACGTCGTGTTCGTGCAGCTCTGTGATTAAATCGTCAGTAATGACAGACAGATTAAAGATTAATATTCAGTCGTCGTTTTAAGCGTGATCGTGACAAATTCGCGTTTGCGATTTTACAACGCGACGGTAATAGAAATAACGATAATTTTTATTAGCGTCGCGCTCTCACGATTTTAACTTTTTTGTACATAACGACCGCCATGCGATTGGATTGATTGGAATAATGTCAAGTACTTTGTTAAACGAGCGATTTCGCGGCGATATTCGATTTTTCGCGAATTCATTAATTTCGAGCGCTATGGATGCGTAACCGATTTGTTGAGATTAAACGACGCCGTAAAAACGGATGAAAAAGGTTCTTCGTCCAATAAAATTATGAGAACATGGAAATACTCAACATCACAACAATCGTGTATTCGAAAATAAATGTTTTTATGCCCGGACGGAAAAAAAAAAACGATTTACATGATCAAACGGCCGTATGCAAAACAATGTAGTTAACTTTTCAAAGGGTGGTTTAATGTTCAACGTAAGGAGCGTCGCCACCTCCTGTAATGAAAATGAGTCGCCGGGCGCATTTCAAAACATATTTGTTCAACACGCCCAACCCTGATTTTTCTACTGAAAACAAATTTATTTGAATCGATTGCACGTGAACGCACAACTATAATTTTCAGTTAACTTCAAAGCCAAGTAAACTAATAGTAACGACTGAGGCGGCTGTGACGGTTCAATTTTTCAATATTTAAATTGGATCAAAGCAAACTTTGCTATTAGCATCGCAAACGAGCGTACACGACTCGTCTATACCCAAACTTTTACACGTTGTTTTCTCCGACAGACGAAAACTCGGTCGTCGAGCAAAAAAGTTGGTAAAGAAGTTTTCGCGCTTATCGGCTGGCACGTCATCAAACCGAGACTACACATGCGAGATAGTTCGGAAGTTTTCGTCGTGTGTTTTTTTTTTTGTAAATTTTGGCAAGCGTTTCATGACCATTTGCGTTTAATAAATTTCAATAAAACAAGTTAAGGATGTAACCTTTTGAAGAAATTTACTACTTGAACATTTGAGCTTCAAGAAAATCAACACAATTATAATTTTTGAACGGCGCGCTGTTGCCAAGTGGGAATGCTCTTTTGTTTTAAAACATTGGCATATAAACGGCGTGTAGCTTCATCATTTTGTCGTAAATATCAGTAAATAAAAAACTTGTTTTTTTTTTGAGAACTGCTATTTTTGCGAATTTAGGTTTTAGGCTTATTCAGTCTATTATTGACAAACTGCATGATAAATTCTGTTTATATATTCTTTTGAAGTCTTTAAATGTTTTAATTTTGTAATTTTAAGATAAATTATATTTTCGTATTTTATCGAGCTTCATGGACTTTGACAGAAAAAATGGCAAGCAAAATTCAAGCTGTAGAAATGAAGATACTGCGGAAAATTGAGGGAGTAACCAAAAGAGATAAAATACGAAGTGAAGAGATCAGAAGAAGGCTGGAAGTAAAGTGTATAATTAACATAATTAAAACACAACAACTCAGGTGGTACGGGCACATATCGAGAATGGAAGAAGACAGGCAAGTGAAAACAGTGTGGGAAATGAAAATAAATGGAAAGCGAGGGAGAGGTAGGCCAAGGACAACATGGAATACAGGCATTAACAAAATACTAGCTGGGCGCAAGCAAAGACACTAGTGCAAGACAGAAAAGAATGGCGAGAATTCGCAACCTCTACACCAAGGGTAGAAGAGGGTTCGGGATAAGTAAGTAAGTAAAGTATTTTTGGTTGCGCACACTTATAAATCTTGTAATAAATAAATGGTAATAAAATTAATGTTTTTTAGGAACAAAAACACATTTTTTGAAACAATATGCGGCATTAATAAGAATAGAACTTACGTTATGATGATGATACGTCACAATTTTTATCGACCATTTTCAGTTGTTTTAACATTTTTCTAACAAAAATCTTGTTCATGCTTCATAATTTTTAGTTTAAATAACATAATCAATATATACAGGCTCATTCTGAAATAAGTACTGATATTTTAACAGGTGAGAGCTGACAATAGCCCAACCCCAAATATGCAAAAATGACGGTCCTATGTTGAAGGGTGTGCCAGAAAAAAATATTTTAAGTTTTCAGTATAATATGACAATAATGCCGAATTATCATCAATAAAGGTTTGTTTTGCAACATTTAATGTTATTCCTGGCAAAAAAAGTTGATTTCCAACGCGACACATATTGAAATGGATACAGGACCGTATTTAGAACCGAATGCCCATATAAAAAATGACATTTTTCGAAAATTTAAAATGAAGCTGGGACCGCCGTTTTTGCGGATTTGAGTTTGCGATAAGGTCAGCTATCATTCTGAAATAAGTCCCACTATTTTAATAGGCAGTAGTTGACATTGGCCCAAACCTAAATCCAAATCCGCAAAAATGACGGTTCTATTTTCAGTTTAAATTTCGGAAAATGTCATTATTTTATATGAGCTCTTGGTTCTAAATATGGTCCTGTAACCTTTTTCATGTTCGTCGTATTGACGAGCTTTCTTTGGCGGAAACAACATAAAACATTACGAGCAAAAGAACCTTTAAAATTATTTCCATATTTTACTGAAAAATAAAATAATTTGTGTCTGGCACACTCTTCAACATGGGACCGCCATTTTTACAAACTTAGGTAAATAAACGATTTGTTTCCATGTTTTCAATACTTTTGATTGCGAGTTCCGTCCTTCACGTGAGTCACGCGTAAAGGTGTTTCGAAAGAAACACGTTGATTTCGCACGAAAGCCGCGAATTATCCGGTCAATATAATTTATGAAGTGCATTTACGAGGGACGTCCATAAACAAAAACGCCGTCGACGCGATTTAACGTAAATACGCCCACAGTACGATTTGATTGAAAAAGTACGTGCCGAACGAAATATCATCCACTTTGTTTGGAGCAGACGGGGCCGTTTGCGTTTTGTTTTACGCGATCGGAAATTGTTTGTTTTTACGACGCACCTGGTGCGCTCCGTATCCAATGCATAAACATAAAAACAAATGAATAAATGGCGCCGCGGTGCAAATTGCGTTAGCATGTTGCGTAATTCCCGAGGGGGGATTAAGGAAGCAACTGGGATTCAAATTGAATCATTGTATTTTTCAAACAAGTCTTGATTAATTTTGCAATACATTACTTTCATCGAATGCAATCTTCCGGGAAAGCGCTAAGCCTGGTCACTGTTTTAAATGTAGGTGTTTGGTGTTTGTGGCAAATCATTAAAGATTGCATTATTTTCTTTTTTCATTTTCTCCATTTTGAAAATTCCCAGATATTTGGCTGAATCCGCGTAAGGGATCTGGGTATCGTTGATCGTGATAGGTAGTTGTTGGTTTCGTTTATTAGTAAAGTCTATGTGCACAGACTTATTTTCATTTAATTTAATTCGCCAGGTTTTGGTCCAATTGTTAATTTTGTTGATAGAGGTTTGAAGCTTTTCTGCTGCCTCTTCATGATCTCTTCCTACAGCAATGACTGCGGTGTCATCAGCAAACGTTGCTATTGTTTCTTGCCCAAGATCAGGTATATCACTGGTATATAATAAGTAGAGTACTGGGCCTAGCACACTACCCTGTGGAACACCAGCTCCGATTTCTTTTAGTTCGGAATAAGCATCTTCTTGCTTGACTCTAAAGAATCTTTCTGCAAGGAAAGAGCACGTCAAAAAGAAACGGGAAGAACTTAACATCAAATCGAAAAAAATGTATTGGCTTCTTGGAAGAAATTCCAAGCTGTCTACAGATAATAAGCTGCTCCTATACAAGCAAATACTGAAACCTGTTTGGACTTATGGGATACAACTTTGGGGTTGTGCCAGCAAAACCAACATACAAGTGATCCAACGATTCCAGAACAAAGCACTAAGAAACATCGTTGATGCACCTTGGTACTGCCGAAACAGAGATATCCAAAGGGACCTACAAATGGATACTGTTGAACAAACCATTGCCAAATTTGCCAGTAGCTACGAATTAAGGTTACTTAACCATGTGAACGTCGAAGCCATCCAGCTCCTAGACAACACTAACCAGATAAGAAGGCTCAAGAGGACGAAACCTTTTGAACTGGTGAAATAGTGAACAGTGCAAAGCAGAGTATTGTGCGCGTAGTGCTATACGTTAATTTTAGTGTAGCTAAGTAAACAGAACACAAGGCGAACTAGTGAGCAGAGACTTTTGTTTAAGAATTCAAACGTAGCAATTTAGGTTGGAACAAAATTATTCATTGATCTAGTATATAAGATCAGATTATAATGTCTACAAGGATCTTGTATAGAGCTCCTTTTAATAAAAAAAAAAAAAAAAAATTTGAAAATGAACGCTTGGTGTATTTAACTTATTTCAGCAACATTAGGATTTTTATGTTTAATAACGTTAATGGAATGTTTTGAACTTTGTACTGAATGCTTCTGGCATTAGTGTTAATGTTTGCCACAGAGGACCCTTTTGAACCAGCGCTGTCACCTTAAGACTAGCGTTGGTTTCGGAATTAAATACTGCTAGGACAGTAAAGCTCCTTCCTGTCAGTGAACAAAGCGTTGTAGAGTCATTTTCGCCAATTGTTCGGCAGGAGTTACTTAAACTAAATTCACAGCGCCACCTATCGGTGGTAGGCGCAAGCATTGGCAATTCGTCCGCTTGTATCGGCCATATGGAAAGATATGATAAAATGATATGGTTTTTAAGTTTGTTTCTCTCGTGTATTGCCATGTTCAGCGGGGTCAGTGCTGGGCCGGGGTCAGAGCTATGACAGCAGCTAATGAACGCCAACGTGCCGTTACTTAGTTGGCATTCAATTGGCTGCTGTCATAGCGCTGGCCAAGCAATCACCCGGCTGAACATGGCCATTGATTGATTGATATAAAAATGTGTTACGCTTAAAATGGAGGTTTTGGATGAGAATACCAGCGTCGTTACTATTACTACATCTAAATTGTGTAGTAAA
>JAFFZR010023922.1:2476-14701 GCA_018397195.1 Lethrus apterus | reverse complement strand
GTTCCATTTAAAATATTAAAGTTCATCGTGGTTGCGCACAAACGAAACACTCCGTATAACTGAAAATAATTTTACGTGGTGGAGACCGTTAATTCAAAAAACTTTTGTCATAACATATTTTTTGTATTTTCCATAACAACGGAGATATCGAAGAATATCGCACTAATGGGATCCTGTATATATACAGTCCGTTCTACAAAACGAGCCCGAGACTATAGCGACTTCAATTGTGATTTAATCACCAACAAACCATATATATTATTAAATGGGACAGTCTTAGCTACAACTTGGCGAAAAAAATTCTTTATTAAACACCTTCATTTGTTATGACGTCATCGCCATTTTTTTTAAATGGCAACCTATATTTTTGATTTATTTCGTTATGATTTTTAATTCTGTTTTCAACGGTATACAATTTTAAATAGGTTGCATAAGAAGAAAACCAAGGAAAACGGCCTTACAATTTTAATAGAATGATGAATGAAATGAACAAATTAATCCAACTAATCCATGATACGGCAAACTGTTACTAAGAAAAGTCGTTCATAATAAGAAATTGTGGCCCTATACAAAATTTCAGAAAGATCTACCTACTTTGATCAAACCGTGATTAAACAAAACAAGACCGTTTGAACTGAATGGTTTGTTGTTGATTATATCACAATTGAAGTCGCTATAGTCTCGGGCCCGTTTTGTAGAACGGACTGTATATATACCGGGTGTTCCAACTAAGAGGGAATCTTCAATTGCTCCGTTATTAAGAGTAATTCAGTTCTGAAACTTTGTATGCATTGATATTGAAATAAAAAGTACTCTGAAACGCAGAGTACTTTTTATTTCAATTTTTATCAATTGAACAAGATTAATTTTTAAAATAAATTTGTAACAGAGTTTCCTTTACGTATTAATAACAGATTTATTATTTAATATTAAGTGTTTTTTATGCAATTTTCGCTGACGTTAACATTTTCTATTATTATCCGAGATCTTGAAGTTGTATTGTTTCCTAACGTATGTAAACCTTTGAAGTTTTTCTGTCGCTAATGTGAAGTTCTCATTCAACTCGCTTCAAAGAACGTATATTTTTATCGGTATCAGTGGTATTTTCACGGAACAAGGAATTCATCCATGTAAAAAGCGAACATATAATCAATAAATAGTTTCATTAATTGCCAGACACGCAAAGCCGCTTTAAAAACATTCAATTTCAGTTTTATATAAATGTTAATCCTATTGTAATGTTGAAAATTCAATTGGATTTTTCAGAGATTTCACGTTTTGTATGACAAATGTACGTAACTCGTCCAACAGAATGTTAATCCTTTTAAACCGATATTGAATTAACTGCCCGACAATGACAAAGAGAAATCCGGAAAACAAGAGAAATGGAAGATCGAATGTATCCATTTATTGATAAATGTTGGTCGTAAAGTTAGTTTAAGCGTGTCCGTTAGAAGACAATATAACTTTAGAACAATATATTTAGTACTGTTTCAGGAAAGCTTAGATTTATTGATAGATATTTTAATGTTAGTATACAACAGAATAATTTTCGTTCATTATTAAGACTCCTGCGATGACGTTTTATGGCATTGTGATAAATAATATATTTTGTTCAACATTTGTCCGCACAAATCTGAATAAACATTAAAAGTAATATGTAGATAGAATTAGAATATACAGGGTGTGCCAATTACCTGGGGTCGGCCGATTACGCCTTACCTATTGACATTAAAAAATGTTTGTTTCGAGTCAAGTACTCTACATCATAAAATTATTCTGAAATGTACAGGGTGTTTAGTTAGTTTTGCCTGTACGTTATACAACTTTGTTATTTTAAATGGAACATCCTGTATATCGTCGCATTTTCAGATTCCCTGGAAAAAATAGGGAAAGTTTATACTACAGACCCCATACTGAAATTGAGCGGTTTTCGAGATATTCCACTTTTAGGTAAAAAAAAAAAATTAATTTAGGTAGTTCTCTATAAAAATTAATAATGTTTTTATTAACGATTATTTTGTAACGATTCTTTGGCATAATGGTAACAATGCTTCAAGTTAAACAGTCAATACCAAATATCCTCGTTACATTATACAGGGTGTTTCAAAATTGAAAACGAATTGTAGCATCTTTAAAAGGCTAAAACTCGTTTTTTTTTCAAATGGAACACCTGTATATTTTTATGCCATTTGATTAAGTGTTAAGTTCTTTTTCTTTTCCCTGTATATTTCAGAATAATTTTATGGTGTAGAGTACTTGACTCCAAACAATTTTTACTTAAAACATTTTTTAATAAAGTGAATAGGTAAGACGTAATAGACCGACCCCAGATAATTGGCACACCCCGGTAAATGAATTCTTTTTTTGTTTCCTTTGAGTATTTTTATATATTTTCCTTTATTTATTTCTTAAAAGATTCACATTTCTATCTGACAAACTAAACTATTATAAATATTGGAAAAAAATGTATCGACGAAAGTGATCTTGTAAGAAAACTAAGCAACGACAAATTACAAAAACTTCCAAAACGACAGAAATAACTTAACAAAATTAATAAAACCAAATGATCACAATCATTTTTCTGGGTGTAGAGCATCATCAAGGAAGCTTGATGTTATGTGATAGGAAAAGTGCAATTCGCAAATTACAAAAATCAAAGAAGTTAGTTTTCAATAATTTTCGCCCGACTTATTTTCTGCTAGCGGGTTAAACTTCTAACGCAGCATGTTTATAACATTCTAAATGTATAGTCTATAGGTCTATACGATGAAAAATTGATACGTACGTTTTGAATGTAACTGCCTGAAATGCGCTAAAATAATTGTGTAATTAGCAAGTATGTCGAGTTGCTTACCCAACAATTATGAATGTTTATGGCTCTTTCTACTAAGATTACCCTCGGCATGGTTTACGCAATTCCCGCTGAACCTAGAGTTACATGAGTACGTCTCGACTTACACTGATTATAAGGGTTATGCCGTCAACACTAACAAGTCTTCGCTTCCTACAGATGTGCGAGTGATTAATGTAAGAGTAAAGAACAATTTATACTATCCATTTCATGTTTCATATTCATATTGCCGTTTAAATAAATATTATTTAGTACATTTATATGCCGATAAGCTGCAAATAGTTTATTCAAATCGTCGAAAACAACAGTTAACTTTTGTAAACTTACTTAATTTTTGATATTTTACATGAAATAACAGTTAATAAGTTTACCTCATCAACGAATTTAATAGTAATTAATCTGAAAATATAAAAATGAATGTATCCAATGAATAATATGCAACAGTAAATACCAAATGTAAAGGCAATACAAATGAAGTTGTTTAATTACACCGAAAGCTGTTTAGAGCACGTCGTCGACGAACTTTAAGTAATTACATTTAAAAAGTTCAAAAACGTTTGTATATAAACTTTTGTTGCTAATTAAAAAGTTCTGACTTTAGTTTGGAGAGACCAATATCAGAATTAACGTCATAATACCTACAAAAATAAGACAACATATAAACCGAAATTTGTATAAAATGTTATTAAATATTAATTTGCATTTACAGTGGATTGTGAACATGAAATATGATGTACTTATTCGATTCGTTTGTATTTTACTATTGCTTCTAATACCAATTCAAATTTAGATTAGTAAATAAATAGTAGTGGAAACATGACGGGCGGCAAAGTGTGAAATGGGAGTAAGGAAGAGCAATAGGACGAAATGGATAAGGATGGCGTTGGAAATTATAAAGAGGGGATTGAAGAAAGAGAAGCTGGCAAGATGGAAGAGAGATAGGGTAGAAATATTAAGAAAGGGCAGGTTGGTCGACGCTGGAGATCGAAAAAGAGGCACGAAATCGAAGAGAATTGGTGAGTAAAGTGGTGGAGCGATGGAAGGAGATAGAAAGGTATGAACGAATGCAGAAGGAGAAGTATAAAAATCTATACATGTATGGGAGGCTACCAAAGTATTTGGAGAGTAGATGTGGCTAAGAAAAAAGGACATTGGCAAGATTCAGGTGTGGGAATGACAAGAAGGAAAATATATATTGAATGGGGGAGAATTATCGAAAGGTTTTGTGGAATAAAGACAAATGGCAGCAGCTGGACTTAGAAAAGAATTTTGTGTTGGGAAGGAGTTCGAGGACGTGCTTGAGCGAATCATAAGAGGCCAAATAAAGGTTATTTTTTAGTAAATAAATAGTTAACTGGAAAATGGATACAATATATCGGTAAAAGCATATTTCGTTTATTGGTAAATATAAAATATAAAATCTATTGAATAATTTTAAAATATTATTCTATAGACAGGGGTTCTTAAACTTATGTAGTCCGAGGCCCCCTGTTGAACAACATTGTTTTTGCGGACCCCATCCCAACCCTAAACATTTTACGTCGTTCTTGTGACTTAATTTCTGGCTCAATAATCTCATAGGCACTACTAATCTTTAAGCAAAGTAAACAGAAAGAAGCGAATTATCATTATTATTACATCATCGCTAGATTGAGAGCAGAACATCATACCTATAAACACAGCATATTTAAAAATGTAAAAGAGGAAGTTATCGATAAGATCCGGGCACTCACAGCAGCCAGAAAAAAGCTAATTGTAAGGAAAAGGTGGATAGAAGAAAATAACTTGTTTGCAATATCACCAGCAAAAGTGTTCACTAACAAACAGCCGCCAAATGATGTGGAAAAGAAATTATAGGAAAAGAACTACCGTTCGACGAGACGTGCCAAGCACTTAGGAGCTTTGACAGCTTCTGCAGGAAACGTGCTTCGCAGATGCATGTTGCCCGCCAATAACAGAAAATGAGGTACGCAAGAACTTAGCTGGAATGAAAAATTTCTCAGCCCCAGGTATAGACGGGATCAATAATTATTGGTGGAAGCAGTTCCCCAGTATTCACAAGCATCTTGCCAGTGTTCAATGAGTACCTCCACGGCAGAGAGCAGCTTCCATAATGGCTTGCAGAAGAAAAAATTTCATGTTTTATAAAAAAAGAAGACCCGACGGTACCGCAGAACTACAGACCAATCGCTTGCTTGAACACTGTCTACAAGATCCTTACTAAATTCATAAATCAACATGTTCACAATGGGCTTTTATGGCATTTATCAAACCTTTTAAGTTTATCATCCTTGTTATTACACGTTTTTTTTTTTTTGCATTTTATAATCCTGTGTTTACAAATACTTTTAATATTTAATAACTAATGTAAGTTATTATTTCGATAAATTGTATTATCGTCGTAATGCAAAATTTGACAATAGAAAAATTAAAAATTGTACAACAAAGCCAAGACAAGTAGAAGAGACGTATATTTATCACAAACAAAAACGAAGATTAATTTATAAACATACATTTACAAAAAAATATATGGACAGGAAGAAGTCGTAAAATGGCCATATACACCACAAATGTACAATAAACATATCTCATATCTGGTCTACATTTCTCAACGCTTTCCGAAACAAATTTTTGCATTCCCTGAATATATTCAAAAGTTCATCAGAAATTTCATCCGAACTACCATCAACACGAAAGGGATTATCCGGATTATGTACTGGAACAGAGACCTTCCTTTTTTTGGCTTTCGGTTCCAAACTCCGCTCTTCGATCATTTCTTTTCGTTTCCGTTTGGTTTCATCAGACGCCGATTCTAAAACCTAACAAACGATGCAACGAACGTACGATTAAAACAAAAACTCACTTTTTCAATGTAATTATCGACGACGATCGTCGGGACAGCGGTTTCGATTTTCGCTCGACATATCGGACATATTTTTTGTTTTTCCCGCCATTGATCGATGCACAGTTTGCAAAACGTATGCGAGCAGTTCAAAGTGATAGCTTTCACAAACAATTCCGTGCAGATCGAACACTTGAATTCCGATTCGAGCCGTTCCATGTCAGCATCTACGTGTATCGAACTGGTTGATGTGGCATCCTTGTATTCGCCGGTAAAATCGACGACGTTATCTTTGCTCGTGGTTGCGGTCATGGTGACTGGGGATCCGACCATGGGTATTAAGGAGTCGTCATCAGACTCCAACACGAGCAAGTGGGTAAATTTGAATTTCGAGTTGGTGCTCAGCGTGACAACGTCGCCGTGATTCAATTGTACTGGTTTGTGTTTTTGTATCTTTTTGTTGTTTATGAAAGTCCCGTTGGAACTCTACAAAAATCGTTTAGGACAGCTCACATGCTACGTACAATGTTACCTTATCTCTGATGTACCAAGTCGAGTCGATCTTTTCGAAGCTGCAATGTGTACGTGATACCTTTAGGTCTTCGATGCTAAACGAATTATAGTTGCCCCTTCCGATCGTAAACTGAGAATTGTGATTAATTTAACATAACCTTGTCCTATAAAGTACTTACGTTTGTGCTATTTAGGATTGTAACTTGATTCGAAACGACGTCTATTAACTCGGCCTTATCTTCTGGGTTCATTTCGATGGAAATTCACTCAGAACGGCTCAGAATGGATAAACACAAACGTCAAATTAAAACGAAAATTTCAAAACCATGTATGTGTGAACAATTCCGGTTGTGTCTAAAGTAAAGAGCGTTGTTTTGAATCAATTTATTTGAAAACACATCTTTTTATTGTTTAATTGTTTAAAATCGACGATTTAAACAAACATATCGTTATCTATTGATTATTATTAAGTAAGAATAGTTATGAATAATTAATTTAAAGATAATCGAAAATAATTTCAAGTAAACGCGCACCCTATGGGAGAAAATGTGAACTATGAGAAGAAAAATATAATTAAGCCAATTATACACTTATGTGATCAAGCCGTGTTCACAGTAATGTATTCATATTCGATAATTTATGAATTAAATTCATCAACTTGAATTTTATTAAATTTAATTTACTTTTGGACATATTTATTAAAACAAAATTAAATTATTAAATTAATGGCGATGTATATACTAATGTACTTAGGACGAACCATTTGTATATACATCGCGTTGAAGAGCAGCTTCCGTTGGCGGATGTAACAAGAAATGCTACAAGACAACCTCGATGATATTTTAATATTTTTCAAAACAAAAAAAAAAATTTCTCATCCTTCGATATAGGACCGCCGTTTTTGCGGATTTATGTTTGGGCTAAGTTGTTGTATAATTACAACTAAGCATAAGCATTTCTCTAAAAATGATTATTACCTTATATAAAAAGTAAGAAACATAGGAAGAAAGGAAAGAAATGTGTGAGAAGCATAGTGTTATATGGAGAAGAAGTGTGGGGGTTAGGAAGTACAAGTGTGTCGAAAAAGCACAGCAGAGAGGTCTAATATCATCTTTTAAATTAGGGAGATCGACGCCGGAATATATTGTATTGGAGGGGATAGGGCAGAGGATGAAACTAAGGCTAGGCTAGAAGAAAGGGACGATGCTTGGTGAAACAGAACACACGTCAGGGAATTGATGGAAAGAGGTAGAAGGGGTAGGAGCGTTATGTAAATGTAATGCAATGTTAATATGTAGAGTTAAGTATATGTATGGGGTAATAATGTCCATAAAGACTATTTTTTTAGAAAGAAATGGCTATTGTATATTTGAAGCATCATTCGAACGTCGGACAAGCGCCTTAGGCCCTTTCTTTCTAGACATGCAAATTGTTTTGTTTTTAAAATAAAAAGCAAGTAGCAAGCGATACTCGTTTCTGGTGGACTTCATCTTTTAAAAGAAACTACTTCAATGTATTAAAATATTTTTGAGAAGAACTTTCAAACCATTATGCTTTAGTGAATTAATATTACTTAGGTTTAATGTAATAACTGGTTTATAAATATAGAAACCCCATAGCCGATATGGAGCCGATATGTACTTTACTTGGCAAACGTCCAATATCACCGTGTGCTTGGTCGCAATACTCGATGACGCTGCTCGCGCTGGCCACATGTCATGGAATCTCACAATTGATGGATTATGGATAATCCCCTGAATTGATTTTATAAAGCTCCGCAGAATGTCGACAGAAATGAAAACGTCATTTGTTTATTCAGCTCTTTCACATACAAAATGGTATTATATCAATGTATACGAGTTTCATAACATGCACGATTGATTAATCTTATTTTTCAGTGACAAGCTAAAAACAATTTTAAATGACGATATGTATTTAGTTATATTTCGATAATACTGTTGATTACTCCATTTGTGTCTCGGAAATTATCAGGAATGGTCGGAGACTATTTATCATTATTTTAATGTTATAAGAAAATTGTAATAAAACAAATAATTGAAACCTTCATATATTTTAAGTCAAAAAGATATGTTTCTGAATGACAATTAATACGATAAATGGTTATTACTTTTGTTGAAAATGTTCCCATGTATCTAAAGAAAATAAAAAAACAATTGACACCTTTAGTTGCAAAATTAATAATATATTTTTTGCAAATAAAAACAACGAATCGCTAATCGAACAGATTAATGTGGATGTAGTCTATGATTAGTTGCCCCTTGGGCATCAAAAAACGAATTTTTACACGTGATTTACAATTTTTATTGAATCTCTTTGATTTATAGATAAAAAAGAAAATTGCTTATTTGTGCACGCATGGTCATTAATTAATTTATTTTTTATTAATATGAATACAACGCATTTCTGTAAAATAATTCCCATATTTTCATATGTGATGATACTGATGATAATTTATCTTATAAGAAAATAAAGAACTGTACATAACATGGTTGCTCAATATAAGAATAATATAATAAGTTAATACGTTTCATTAGAAATTGTAGCTGCCCTTTTCTTAGGGACTCAGTATAATCCTTATTTTCAAGGTGGATTAGTCTTTATTTTCTCTCACAATGTTTGGTGTGTTTTTGCTCGGTTTAGTATTTTCCTTTATGTTTACGATTAGTTTTCTTCACTGTTCTATCTTCAATATAAGAAAATAAAAAAATGTTGTCTAAAATAGTAATTTACTCTTTATTCACCGCGAACTATGTTATTTTGCTTTTCATTTTTTTTTCTCGTATTCGTTGTATATTTGTAGAAAAGAGAAATAAAATAGTAAAACGTACGTCGATCAAGTTGGAAATTCGAAGTTTGAAACTCGAGTAATACGATTTCAGGTTATACGAATTCTATTACAAGTGCAACTGCCGTGTTATTGGGTTTATTCAAATATATATGACGTGGAATAGTTAAAATAACTGTATATATATAATTGTTATAACTGAACAAACGTTATTGTAATATTTTATAATAATAGGAATGCCGATAATATTAGATATATGCAGGCCCGGATCGAATAGGGGAGGGGCCCGATTGGATTTTTTTTTGCGGGGCCCCCTCTATATATTAAATATTTAAATAAAATTCAAATTCAGTATATATATATATAAATATATCAAATGTCATGGATCATCAGATAGGTAAACTTCTACAGAAATTTAAAAAAAAATTTATTTGTGAATCTTCAGAAATTTCTGATATTTCAAAAAGAGCATCATAAAATTCACCTGTTTGGTATCTAACTGCTTTTACGCTTTGGATTCGACAGTCCCACCTGGTATCGCAAAGCGGCTTCACAGTAAGTCCTTTTACATATTTGAGAAGTAATAACCATCTTTTTGAAGATGCCGAAAACAAAACATGTAGGCGTTGGAGAATACCAAAGAAGGTTAAAGCTTCTGGGCAAATTTTTGCCACATTTCCCAATACTAGGTTATAATTGTTACAAACGCAAGGAGTAAAAAATGCCCGTGGATTTTCTTTTAAGAGTCTAGCTTGCACACCGGAAACGTTCCCCTTCATGTTCGAACCATTATCATAGCCTTGTCCTCTTATGTTGTTGATGTCAAGTCCTAAACTTTGAATTTCCTTTTTTAACACAAAAAATAGATTTTCTCCTGTGTTGCTCTCTACATGTATAAATTTGATGAATTGTTCATAGATAGCAATATTCGAGCCGGGTAATGTTCATTTGTTCTTGGTGACTGAGATCTGGAGTACAATCCAGAATCATGGCTTAATATTTTGCATATTTTATTCTATCAATAATTTTATTTTTTAGTTTGTTGCCTATTAAGTTTATTATTTCATTTTGTATTGTTTTGCTTAAATAACTTTGGTGTATTTGTTTTGTGGCAATTCTTTGTATATGATCCTGCATTACTGAAGTTTGCGATGTTTCTAACTATGATTTAGCCTTTCGACCGACTTTCTTTCTAGGTTTCACATTGCAGCAAGAAGAAACATTGAAAGAATATTACACAAAAATTGCTTTACCATAGGGCAATCCACTGTTGATCATTAAGGTGAACAGTGGAACATTATGCACATGAATAATAATAAAAAAAAAAAATACCTATATGTTCTCTCCTTTTTACACAACTGAGTGTACAATATCACATTTCAATATGATTATGGTAATTTCGGACGAAATTTCAATACAGTTTATGCATTTCTTTCAGAGATCTATCGCTGTCGAGCACCCTACTATAAATAAATTAAAAAGTGTAATTGATGAATCAAACTTTACAATCCCTGCTGTATACTCCAGCTATTGCTATAATTCACAATTTATACAGTAAGAATTCAGATAAAAAAATTAATAATTATGCTTATTTTCCTTACATTAAAGGATTGTGTGAAAGAATTAAAAACATTTTAAAACCATATAACATTATAATTGCTCATAAAATAACTAACGCAGTAAACACATTTTTTACACAATTAAAAAGTATAATAATCGAAGACGTAACGTTTTGGAGCAACAAAGCTTAGAGTGTAAAATATGATTCAACAATTAATTTATTTATAACTATTTGAACTAATTAATGGAACAAATTTATAATAAACTATGTTTTTGAATGGTTTCTAAAATATATTAATTTTCAAATATATTTATTATCCGAAACACATTTTTATATATTTTACATATTTCCATGTCGTAATAAATTATTTTATTACATTTTCACAATTTTTTATTGTTTGATTGCTCACGAGTAAAACACAAGTATAAATACAAAAATTAATGATACGCATATTTGTTACAATAAAATACCAGTTACGCGGTAAAAGATATATTATATATATATATTTGAAAATGATAACAGTCGGTTGATAAGTATTCATCGCATGCATAGTTTTATTAGTTTTGGTTAATAACACTTGGGCGAAAGCAAGAGGGAAGCATAATTATATATTCAGAACACGAAGTGATAATCTATAGGGGGTACAATTTCTACCGCCTTCGACATGTTGCGCTGTATATTTTAGCACATGAAAATATTTTCTAAATATTACGAAATGAAAAACTAACTTAAAAACAATTTTCGTTATACATGGTTCAATAAGAAATTCTAAATACTTGTAAATATAAATTTAAAGAAATTTTGCATTCTAAAAATGACGCTTAAGAATACATTTTCAAAAATATTATTATGAATTGTAAATGATAAAATATAATAAAACGTTATCATCTTGCATGTGATTAGGCAAAATCCATTTTAAATAAAACTCGATTCAAAATAATTTAAAAGGATTTATTACGAAATCGACAAATACTAAAGTAATAAATATTAACTGAGCCAAATCTTATCGGAAACATATAAAATCAACTTCTATCATTGTGCTTTTTTAATATTTCAAAAATAGCATTGAGGGTTCATGTCAGTAACGATCATTAAACGGGCAATAAATCAAATAATTTCAACGTCACTTCGCTATCTGATATATTGAATATCCGAATACACAAGAATGTTTTTACGCATTCAAAGCAGCGAGCGAACGGTTTATTCATTTTTTTGTGAATATGTAATATCAGAAACGTAAATGCGTCATTAAACCTATTTTTAGAAGTTTTATGATCATAGATGACCGATAAAACGAATTATTGATTCCGTGTTTATAAGGGTAATTTGAAGTCCCTTAATTAATTTATACTACGCTATATACAACGGTACTATCATTAGTGTAGATCGATCTGATATAGTCATATAAATTTGTGTTTTCAGGAAGCGTCCACAAAATAAATGTAGTGTTTGTAAACAAACTTTATGGAAAAATATCATGCAGCAGAACTGAAAAATATATTATATTGACGGTGATCACTTATAAGAATCTATCTAACTATAATTTATGTGTTTCAGACTTATAAGAGTGATCATCTAAATTCCAAGAACAAATGTTTAGTATAAAATTTTCGAATAATATCAATTAAAATGTTGCTATACTATGTTCG
>JAFFZR010023919.1:0-15762 GCA_018397195.1 Lethrus apterus | reverse complement strand
TTAATAATTTTATCATTTTAGTATAATCCACGTCAAAGAAGGTAAAGATCAAGGATATTGGAGAACCAAAGTGGAATGGAAGGCGCATTGGGTAAAAAATTGGATTCCAAAAATGGTAACGTTTCAAATAAATGAATACCCCTCGTAGACAATGAATAAATGACCCCTCGTATATTTAAGATTTTTTTTTGTAGATTTACGCTCCGCTGTAGAAAAAAGTTTGGGGTCACGTGAATATAAAAGAATGGGTTCCTCTACCCCATCCTCCCCCTGGTTGGACCCAGCATTGAATAATTCCACACTAATACAAGAAATGGTCCTGTATAATTTCACGATGTATTATGAAAATGTCTTGATCCAACCAATCAAAACCTAATCAAACGAACGCGAATGAACCCAAAACACGTGAATTCCTATTTTGTGCTATTTATTGGTTTATTTGTTTATTTATTTATTTAATAAATGTCTACATGTTAAAAATTTGTTTTTGTTCTTCTAAAAAAAAATGATATTTTAAAAACATAGCATGAATTTGTCAAAACAATTTTAAAATTTTAGTTCTTGGTTTTGTTACATTGAGTGTCAATTTTCATTTATTTACCTCTTATTTATACCACTTGTAATTAATTTTCCAATCCATTAAATAATTTGAACACTTTCAAATAAACGTTTTCAAAATTATCAAAATTTCATCTTTGTTAATTTTTTTTTTTATTATACTATTTTTTTACATGATTCGACCATAAATATTACAAATTTGCACTTCGTAATTTGTACCGATGGATGTGAGCAACCTGATTGTATTATGTGTTTTTCTCTTTTCCCATATGTATTGCCCCGTTTACCAAATTAGCTTGCTACGCCACTGCGTAAAAATATTTTAAAACATTAAATTTATATCTATTAGTGCACATTTTACATACTAGATGTCGCGGCGTTTAACTTGTTTAAATTTTACAGAAGAAGTTGTTTAGCATAGTGACGATGTGTTGATAATTTATGTTTCATAAATGAGTCAAGCTTTTCGCCCAAATTATCTTGCTACGACTGAAATGCGTACTGAAATGTTTCAAAAAGTTTTGTATGCATTAGTACATAATTTAGTCGTTAGGTGTCAACCTAAATTTTATTTACAAAGTAAATCGTAAACTGTTACAAGTAATGTGTGACTTTTTATGTATGTTTTATAAAAAGGAAAATAAAACTTTACCTGTTCAAAGTTCAAGTGTTGTCACAAACCGCTTTTTACAATATATTAAATACGCAAAAACGAAGCAATCAGTACGTTCTTCGGCAGAACCTGCGTAAAAGGTCAGTTTGAAAACTACAATTCACAAAACGCTTGAAAACCGATGAACTGTTAATAATCACAAGTATTGTTGCGATAAGTCAAGCGAACGTCATACACAATCGATACTCGAAGCATACAACATTGATATTATTCCGGCTAATTTAAATTAAATTTTTTATTAAATTTAAATTGCTGGAATTGGAAAAATCCGGTTTCTTCTTTAACTGGATTCTAAACTTATTAAATATTTACTTTATTCTTTAGTAAGATCAACATTTATGATGTTTGCAGTCGGTTGTAAATTATCACTGTTGCTAAGGGAAATGACAATGCAGTTTTGTGCGTTTCTACAACTTTACCAAAGTTGTAGAAACGTTACAATTTTAGTCAAAGTTAGAATTTTCGTCGTCAGTTTGGGAGGTTTTATTGAGAAAAATGGGATGACGCTCGTGAATCTGGAAGTTTTGGATGTTTTCAAATTGGCCGTGACGTTGATGGAAAGTTCGACGTTCTTGAAATGTAATTTGTCATCGGACTTCATTTTACCAATTTAAATGTTAAGCCATTAGAAGTAAATGCTTTGTTTTTCTTATCGTTTATTTGATAGTTAATTTATTAAATTATTTCCTGAATTTTTGTGACTAAAGGTCTTTGAACTTTATGGTTTGCATTAAAATTAAATTCATTATTTCAAAATTATTAGTAACAAATAAAACAAAATAAAATAAAAAAATAACTTAAAATGTAAAGAAAAATGTTATGAATAATTAATGATATTGCCAGCAGCAAAAGTAAATAAATTTAAAAAGGAACTGAACTCTACACTCAAAATTTAGAAAGTAGAAAATGTTCAAAATGTTTAAATCAAAGAAATTTTATGAAATCTAATTAAATGTGAACGAAATTCGAAAAGTATATAAAATATAGAAAAATATTTAAAAAAATTTTAAAAATATTCAAAACATGAAAAATATTTTTTCCTACATATATTTGATAAAAATAATAATTTCGAAAAAAATTTTCAAAAATTCGTCGTTTAGATAATTATCAAAGTCACTGTGACCTGGAAACGACAGTCTGAGAAATAAAGCAACGTCACGTTCCATAGCAACAAATTCGCATCTTGAAATAAACATAAATTTGATGTAACCGTCGACAAATATTTGATGTATTCTATTTGGATACATTCTCGAGCATAAGAAAATATTATGTTCGCATTATAACTTGTGATTACCCCGTCCCCGCCGTCACTGCCCGACCCACAAAAATGTCACTTTTTCGTATTTTGATGAAATTATCTCATAGATATGCATGCAATTCGCTTTTGTGTTAATTTTTATTATGTTGTTTTTTGTTCTTTTGGGAATTGTTGGAAAAAATCATTAACGTCGAAATCATAAAATTTCCAATTCCACTCTAACACCAAGTTTAAAAAAAAAAAAAACTGGAAAATGATTGAAGCAAGACCTCCCTTTCTTTCTCAATCTTGTCTTTACATTCTTTTATCTAATTTTTATTTGTTTATTTTCATTCCTTCGGAGGAAGAAAATATGGAAAAAATTGAGGGAGAAGAAATGAAACAGACTTCTTTTATCATTTCCTGCCTCAAACTTCCTGTCTGTCTCTTCTCTCACTTCTCCCACTTCTTCGTCACTTTCATCATTTTGCCCATTTCCTCTCACATGTTTCTTATTATCCTCTAATTCTTATTATCCTTTTCAATTGTTTTCGCCCTTGTCTTTTTTTTTTGCAAAATATTTTCTCACCCAGTTCATTCCTGCCCTTCGCCTTCTGACTCCATTTTATTTCCAAGCGTCCAAGCTTTACTTTACATTTGCTGACGTCACGAACACTACCATGAAGAAATCCTGTGTACGTTGTTTCTCTTAAAAATGAATTTAAAAAAATATAAATAAAGCAAAGTTCGTTTAGTATCGAAAATACCCTAACATAATAAAAAATGTCGTAAGCAATTTGATTCCTATATTGGCTTCTGGCGTGTGTTAAATGGGGCTACATGGCAAGGAAAAAAATGATGAGTAGTAGAAACATTGTTTGGCTTCTGCTTGGGTTGGGTTTCTTTAAATTTATTTGCATTTTCCACATTTTGTGTTGGACTTGTATCTTCTTAGAAAGAAAATCTAAGGTGACGTCTGCTCCTTACTTGGATTACGTTGGATTTAATTTTATTGATCATTTTCTGGGTTGGAGACCATAAGAGAAAAATATAAAAGCTTATAGCGAGTATAGATCCCGGGATCATTTCTGCTTGGGTTGGGTTTGAAGCTAATGTTGAATTTCCTTCTGTATTTGCTTGAATTTGATTGTATTTAATTGAAAGATTTGTTTCATTTTCCATTTTCTGCGTTGGTGGTGTTTAATTCTTCAACCTCATTAATTTTACATTAAAATCGTAAAACAAACCTATAAAAAATAAAAATCTTGGCATTGATTCGGGGTTTCTTAAAATTTAGTTGAATTTTCCACATTTTGTGTTGGAGTTGTCTCTTCTTAAAAGAAAAACTATTAAAAAGGTGACCTAGTCCAAGTAGGAGCATATCCTACTTGGAGCACATCCTACTTGGATTAGGTTGGATTGAATTTTATTGATCATTTCCAGGGCTGAAGACCATAAAACAAGGAAAAGTATAAAGCTGATAGCGAGTATAAATCTTGGGACCATTTCTGCTTAGGTTGGACTTAAACTTAATGTTAAAGTTCCTTCTGCATTTGCTTGGGTTTGCTGGTATTTAATTGAATGATTTGTTTTTCTGCGTTGGTGGTGTTTATTCTTCATCCCCATGGGAATTATTCTGGGTTTGTTAAAATTTAGTTGAATTTTCCATAATTTGTGTTGAAGTCGTCTGTTCTTAGAAAAAACATTTAGAAAGGTGACATGTGCTCTTACTTCGATTAGGTTGGATTGAATTTTATTGATCATTTTCTGGGTTGAAGACCATAAAACAAAAGAAAAGAATAAAGCAGATAGCGTGTATAAATCTAGGCATCATTTCTGCTTAGGTTGGACTTAAACTTATTGATAAATTTCCTTCTGCATTTGCTTGGGTTTGCTCGTATTTAATTGAATGATTTGTTCCATTTTCCATTTTCTGGTGTTTACTCTCCATCCTCATTAATTTTACATTAAAATCGTAAAACAAAAATCAAATTCATCGAAAAAAAAAATCTTGGGATGATTCTGCTTGGGTTTGGGTTTACTTAAATTAAGCTGAATGATTTCGAATTTCCATTTTTTAGTTGAATATAAATTCTTATTTGTATTCCAATAAATCCTCAAAACAAGAAAATAGTATAACTGATGACTAATAAAAGATGATTTCTCTTTAGGTTGGGTTGTACTAAAGAGTTGATTTCTTTTGTTTCTGCTTGGGATGGCGTGGGTTAAATGGTGTTGAATGACAAAAAAATTTAAAGGCAAGTAGAAATGTTGTTAAGTTTCTGCCCGAGTTGAATTTTTTTATATATTCTAGTTGCTTGTTCATAAAAGCAAGTAGAAATGTTTGGTGATTTCTACTCCGACTCAAAAATATTTTTTCTTACATATATATTTGATAAAAATAATGAAGTTCCTTTGTTTCTGCTTGGGATGGCTTGGGTTAAATGGTGTTCAATGGAAAAAAAAAATTAAAGACAAGTAGAAAACTTGTTCGGTTTCTGCTTAAGTTGGATTTCTTTAAATTTCATTACATTTCCGTATTCTATATTCTAGTTACTTCTTCATAAAAGCAGGTAGACATGTTTGGTGATTTCTACTCCGACTTGGGTTTACTTCCGCTTAGATTAAACTAATGATATCGGAAGTCGAATTGGCATCTACTTCTACTTTATTTGAATACTACCCCATTTTCCGAGTCGGAGGTGTTTTCCATTCTCGTTTATTTTCTCTAAGATTAAAAATCTTGGAATGGGTCTGCTCTTGTTTTATGAGAGAAAAACGGAAGATTTTTTTGTCAACTTCTACTTCCGCTTGGGTTGGATTATAATCAGTAAAACTGCCAGAAATAATAATAAACAACGAAAGATTGTAGACCAAAAACCAACCACTGGAAAAAAACAACATCGATAAAACAAAAGGAAAATTGCAGATAGCAAAACCGTAACAGAAAAATCTGGTTCAAAGGAATTCTAATGACAAAAACTAATTAAGAAGTGTGAACGATTGTTAAAGGCAACGCTGTTGCATCACGCGAAGTATTTACGAATCGTCGTTGTTGCCTAAATCAACTGGATTACATTAAACAAGCAACAATTAATGCGTCAGTTGTTTTCTACGTTGTGCATATTTAAGGGGCTCCCGTCGAAATTTTCAGATTAAATTCGGGCAATTTTCGTCGTCGATATCGTTTGGTCGTGAAAAGTTTTTTCTTTGAGTTGAAAAATGAAAATTGGATTTAGTAAAAATGCCAAGTTGGCCAACGGCAGTCCGTTTTATCAATATCTCTGCACAATTACTGGTAAAAATATTAATTTCATTTTTTATTCTTTTTATCATTATCATTATTATTATTATTATTATTATTATTATTTAATTTATTTTTTTTATGTAATGGTATTTCACCCAACAAAAGTAACAAACAAAAAATGTTTCTACATAACAAGATTAAAAATAAGAGATTTTGGTTTATTTTCTTCTTTATGTTATGGTTTATTTTTATTTTGTTGTAATTAAATTAATTTGCATCCTACTCATTAAATCAAAGCAAGCAAACTTTTCTACGAAACATGACAGAAAATACAGAATTTCGATTTTTTATTTACAAGAAACAGAAAATTCCTGGAATGTTAAAACCTTTTCTTCAATTCATTTAAATGATTGATTTATATCGCTTTTTTTATTGTGTTCGCTCCATTAGAAGCAAATATATTCAAGATAATATATTGGCGTTTTCTTCAAATTTTTCTACTTGAAAATTTATTTTTTTAATCTCGGTGAAATATTTATTAAAATTTTCCCACAAAAAGCGATAAAAAAATAAAAGAATTCCAACCACACCCACGAATTCATTTCTTCATATTTTTTTTTTATTGGAAACTATTTGTTTTTTATTCTCCTTCACGAAGCACGAAAATGCAAGCTTTTTTCTTGTGGTAACTTGACATTTAAAAGGTGACGTCTGCCATACTTGGATTAGGCTGGATTGGAAAAATAGAAAGCTGATAGCAAGTATAAATTTTGGGATCATTTCTGCTAAGGCTTTTTATCTAATTCACATTTATATTTCTTCAAATTTTGAACTTTTTCAACAAAAAAAATTGTTCCAAACTTACTCATAAATAAACACAAAATTTCTTATATGAAGCCACCGATAATAGAAGAATTAACGATGTTTCTTCTAATTTTGTTATGTGATTGAAAGTCTTACTCTTTGTTTATTCTTGCTCGTCTTTGATTAATTAAAAGCATATAATTCTACTGAATTCAGAAAACACAAAATTCAAAGAAATTCTGCAGTTTTTACAGTTTTGGTCCAAAATTATATTTTTTTTCTTCGTCACGTCCAGCCTGTAAATACAAGAATTTTCTTCAAATTTCGAATGTTACTGAGAGTTGATACCAATTGCACTTTTTTATATAAAAAAAATCGTGACACATTAACAAATGATCAAAGCTTTCTTCAATTTCTTCACTTTCTTCAAATAGAGAAACAATTATTTGTCCTTACTTACGTCCTATTCAACAAATAAAGATTTATCTACATAACAAGGCAGATAATACAACATTTAAAGACATTTTATGGTTTTTGAATTATTTAATTTTCTTCACTTTTAGCCCAAAATAATATTTTTTTCTTCGTCACGTCCATTACATTATAAACATTTGTTATACATAACAAGACTGTAAATACAAAATTATTTTTCAAATTTCGAATGTTACTTAGATTTGATGGGCAAGAGCATTTTTTACAAAAAAAGTATAACATTTCTTCAAAATAGCTTATATTTGTCACTTGTCCACTTGTAAAAGATGTGTCCTGAACAAATTATTTTTTCAAATTACATTTTCTTTTACAAGAAAATCATCTTTCACGTCCGATTCAACAAATGAAGATTTGTACACAATGAGGCACACAATAACAAAATTTAAAAAATCTCAATTTATTGAATTATTTTCTTCAAATTTAACCCTTTCTTCTGGTTGTAAAACAAGTTTAAAAACGCATTCCTACTTAGCCACATTTGTAAAATAAACTTTTCAAACATTTTAAATTTTCTTCCTTTCATAACAATCGAAGACTTTCTCCCAAATATTTTCTTTCTTCAATCCTTTGTTTCATTAGTATTCTTCATATGTGTCGCATGATTGAAGACTTCTTTTACATGAGCGGATAAAAATAAAAGTATTTAAAAGTCTTGACTTTTTCATTTTAAATTGTGACTTACTTATTAATAATAATACTTTTAGGGTTTTAATGACTATTTTCTACAATTTAGAGGAATTAAAAGAAGAAATGCTCAACCCCCTGATTTATTTTCTTCGAATTAAAACTGCTTGTTTTCAAAATCGATCAGAAATTAAAGAATAAACATTCTGATTATTAACTTCTTCTTCCCAATTTTTTTCTATAACCATAAACCAACTGACATCGTTCTTCTATTTGACATAGTTTTTATGTAATTTGTGTCCATTTTCTGTTTTAATTAATTTCATTCTTCATCTCCTGTATTTCTTCTTAGTCTATCCTCCTGTAACCTTTCAATAAATACAATAAAGACAATGCAATTAAAGAAGATTTTAAAGAAGAAATTATAAATTTTTTATTTTTTTTTCCTGAAATATAATCTAAATCAATTTGCACATAAACAAGTTGAATTAATAACGTCTTCCTAATATGTCCTTCTAAATGGAGAGATAGAAAGCAGAAAAATTGACAAAGAATGCATTTGTAATTTCTTCTCTTCAAAATTTTTTTCGTAACGACTTTAATTTTTTTTAATTAATTTACTACATTTATTCGAACAAATTTTAAAAAAATAATTAAATATACATATAAAGGTATTGTTTACGTGACGAAACAAAAGGCGAACATGAAGAAAACTGAATTTGAATTTTTAACTAATTTCAACTTTACATATTTTAAATGTTAATTTATTAAAATTTCATAAAGAAACATAGATGAATAGATGGACCATAATTGTTTTTTTTTATGTTCGTATAATTTTACTAATTATCATGTCCATTTCTTCTTTATTTAATTTTTTATAATTCTTTTTCCTCCTGCATGAAGAATTTGAATGAATGAATGAAACATTTGAAGAAGCATGTTTTAGCTTTCTTCAAATCTCCCAAATCTTTCTATTTTACTTTTCTATTAATTTTGTTGGTTAACAACAAGCGTATTTTTTCTTTTACTGTCTTAATTTAGCCTGTAAGGAATTTTGAAAATTTTCAAGATTCGTTTTTCGGACGGATTTATTTAGGTTGGTTTTATATTTAGGATTTAAAAAACTCTTTGCAAATAGAATAATTTTGGAACTTTTGCGACATGGCATTTTCCGATATACTTTCTTCCATTGGGTTCTCTTTGAGTTGCATTTTTTTGGTGTGTGTTTAGGGGCAAATTTTTTGACTAGGTCGTTGCAAAAAACTTGTTTGGAAACTTTTGTAACGCAAAATTTCCCGATGTCATTTTTTGGGTTTTCTATCGCTTTAATTTTCTTTGGATTGGGTTTAGGTGTTATAATATTTAAGAGGTCTTAATTTTGAAAAATTAAGCTTTGACTAATCCATATCTAGTAGTTTGCTCCTTTCTTCGCAGTTAAACTTTTCCTAAATGTGTTTTTTTTTTTTTTGACGCAGGTACTTTAAGCATCTTCACATCTGCGATGCATTACGGCTGGCCATCTCCATCCCTTCCAAAACTCTTGGAATCATCCTCAACGACCAATCAAACCTCATCAATTTTCAAACTGTCCGATTCGGAGGGTTCATGGGTGGCCGTGACGATGTTGTTCGGCGGACCAATCGGCTCCATGATAGGCGGCGGTGCCGTCGATTGGTTCGGCCGAAAAAAAATGATGCTTCTGAGCACGATCCCCTTTTTCACGGCTTGGTTACTCATAGCTTACTCCACCTCGGCGGAATTGCTCTACGTGGCTCGATTCATAGCGGGCCTTGCGGACGGACTAGTTTTCACCGTAGTTCCCATGTATTTGGGCGAAATAGCCGATTCGAACGTGCGAGGTTTGATCGGATCGAGTTGTTCTGTGATCATGATGTTCGGCATCCTCACGATCAACGTGATGGGAATGTATTTGGACATAAAGACGTCCGCGCTGATTTCGGCCGCGATCCCGATTTTATTCGCGACGACATTTTTTTGGATGCCCGAGAGTCCGTATTTCTTGATCATGAAAAACATGGGAAAACAAGCCAAAGAAAATCTTCGAATTTTACGAGGAATCGAAGACGTCGAATGTGAAATCGCACGACTTACCGAAGCGGTAGAAGAACAAAGTAAAAATCATGGTAGATTTTCCGACTTATTTATGGTTAAAAGTAACAGAAGGGCTTTGATTATAATAGGTGGGTTGAGAGCAGTTCAACAATTAAGCGGAATAACTGCTATAACTTTCTACGGGCAGACGATTTTTAAAGAAGCTGGGGAGAATATTCCCTCCGAAATTGTCACCATTGTTTATTTTAGTATTCAGTGCATTTGTACGGTTATTTCCGCCTCGATAATCGATAAAACGGGTCGAAAACCTCTACTGGTAATATCAACCATAGGCTGCGCCATCTGTTTACTGATACAAGCTTCTTATTATTACGCAAGTAGTTTAACTGATGTCAGTAATTTGAATTTCGTGCCCATAGTCGCTTTGATTCTTTTCATTGTGGTCTATTGTATCGGCTTGGGGACGATTCCAGTACTGATGTTGGGAGAACTCTTCCCTACTGACGTCAAGGCTTTCGCCTTGTGTTTAGCCGAAATTTATTACTGCGCTTTAGCCACGTTAGCTTCGAAATTCTTTCAAATCATGAAAGACGACTTCGGTATATGCATACCGTTTTTCGCGTTTGCCGGTTGTTGCGTTCTAGGATTGATTTTCGTACTGATGTTCATGCCCGAAACGAAAGGGAAAACTCTCGAAGAAATACAAGAATATCTCAAAGGTAACGACGTCAGGTGCATCGAAGAAGGTGATCAGAAAACGTAATTTTTTTTTTGAATAAATTTATGCAACTCGCGCAACATCATTTATTTTCATCGACCTTGAAACGATTAATTCAAATCAATTGAAGAAATTCCTACGAAGCGAAGTTTTCGTTTCCTCTCGACGACGACGCGACGTCAGCTGTGACATGAATGCCTAATTATGAAAGTCTGATTCGAAACGTTAAGATTGACTAGATTATTTTTTTATGACGAATTAAATTTAAATAATTTTTACAAATTTTGTGTATTGAAGCCTCGATGTATTTATTTATTTAATAAAATTTCTTGTTTAAAAATTGTTTTTTTTTTGTTTTATTTGCGATTATTTGTTAGTTTAATTTTGAGAAAAAAAATTCGAAAACATTTGAAATGTCCGGCGTTCAGTTTGAAAAAATAATTCAGGACTCAATATTTATTAGAAATTTTTTTTTCTATAGTTAGACGAGTGTATAGTTGTTAAATAATTATTAAAGTGTATAATTAATTAATCTCTTAATTAATTCCTTAAACATCACAAAGATCTCTAAAGAAAAACACCATCAAAAATCATGTACTTATTTCTTACGGAAATTTTCCTGCAAATATTAAACTTAATTCTCAAAAAAAAAAAAACTCAAGAAATCAAATCATGCAAACGCCAAAGTGAATATATTCAATACATCATGGCAACACGATAATAATGTATGAGTTCATAACGAACTGAATGACATGGTTACTAGGAAAGATGATGATTTATTTTTAAAAAATTCTCATAGAACTGAAAAGTAATGAAAACGAAATCAGAGGATAAAAAATTCGTAAACTCCATTAAAAAATTTTCCCATCAATATGACCATAAAGCGAAGAGGAACATCACAGAAAGATTGAAGAAACCATCGTGCAAACCCCAAAATTGAAAATATAGACAACATTTTTTTATCATTTAACGTTAAATAGTTTTATATTGATTTCTACTTCTGCTACTTGCTAAACTCCACCCAACCCAGAAATTTCAAGAAAAATTGATCTTCTTTCTTCAACCCAGAAATTCAAGGTGAAAATGTATCTTCTTTCTTCAACCCAGAAATATTTATTTTGAAAATGATAATTCCTAAGAATTGCTAATTTTTGCTATTGCTTTTAATTTTTGGGTATTTTTTAACATTTTTTGATTTTCTTTCCAGTAAAATTATCCCATTGTTATTTTTTCACAAAAGAAAAAAATTTGAGGAAATTTCTGGATAGAAGAAAGAAGATACATATTTTGACTGGGTTTGGTTTAGCAACCCAATTTCTGGAAAAATGCATCTTCTTTCTTCAACCCAGAAATTTCCTATTTATCTTTCAGCTCGGAAACATTTTCCCTTAAATTTCTGTTTGGGTTAGCAACCAAACCCAGATTGAACATTTTTAACTCACCTACAATTTCTCCAACCCAGAAATTTCAGGGAAAATGTTTCTTATTAAAACAAAAATAACTGAAACCCAAATTCTGAAAATAAGTAATTTAATAATAATAATAATAATTTTTATTTTCATAGACTTGTAACACCGAGAAACCTAATATGACCGACCTGCTTCAATGATGCAGTTTCTTTAATAAGCAAGTAAGTAAGCTGCAATCTTGCTTAGTAATCGTGTCCTTGAAATAAATGAGAAAAAAATTTAAAAAACAGAATATTATTAATACAAAAAATTGGGTTGGTTTGAGTTTGTATTGTTAGTGGTTTCAAACAACTTGGAATTCTGTCTAAAAAAAACTAGTCCAGCTAAGATACAGGTTAATAACATGTAATAAAAAAATGATGTTTCTATTTTGATTTAACTTTCACATTTATAAATTAATACTATGCAATTATCTTTTTAACACCAAAAACATGTTTTCTTCACTCGCCTTTCCATTTACAAATATGATTTAAAAAAATTGAAAAAAAAAATTGCAAATCGACTAAGAAGGAAAGCAAAAAAACGACGTTCATGCAAATGAAGATGCAATTTCTTCAAGTCTTCAATATTACGATTAATCAACGTATCATTGATATCTTTGTTTTAACAAAGGAAATCCGACTGAAAGAACTAAAAGGAATGCCAATCAAACAGGAAAGTCAACTGAAGAGCCAACCAAGCATCAAAAAAAAATAATAATAACTGATCAACAAAGAAAAAAAAAACCAATTCAATTAGTTAGAAGAATGTTAATTAAACTAGAAGGAAGGAAGGCGAAAGATGGTCGAAACAAAGGAAATCCGATTGAAGAGCCAACCCAACATAAAGAATTATCAGCAAGGATAGAAATAATATAAGTAGTTAGAAGAAACCTAAATAAAATAGAAGAAATCCGATTGAAGATCTTATATGAAAGAAAAATAAGAAAATCACAAATCAGAAAGCTATTGCACAAACCTACGCGACAGAAAAAGCATAAAATATATTTAACAATAGGGAATAGTGTCATCATTGCTACCAAAGATCTTGAAAAAAATGTAAAATGGTAACAGTTCTTCAAAATATGGCTAAAACTTTTGGATATTATGATTCTATCATCGAGTTCTCGAAAATGGTTTCAAGGTGGTAAAAGACAGCCAAATTATATAAAAGAAAGGGAAGAAAAGTCAGAAGGGAAGAACAAAAAAAAGCAATGTGAAAAGCGAAAACGATGAAGAAAGACTGAATCTGAATTGAATTCTAAAAATGAATTTTCTTCAAATCTTTAAGAACATTTTCCCAGGATTTTTGAACATGTCATCTGCTCCAAAATATTTAAAAGAAAGCACACTACAAGACGGTAAAATTTCACAATACAGGGATTTTGATATCAAACATGAGAAAAAGGAGAAGTGGTCTATCAGTTGAATTAAGCCTCGTCAATGAAGACGAATTTTCTTCAAAATGAAGCTAAAAAGTTTTCAGTTAACGACTGTGGCGATGGAAATACATTAAGAAGGCAACTGAAGAACCCACGTTACAAAAAATACGCAATAAAAAATGAAGTTGATTTGAATTCAGGTCCGACAAAGAATTTGATTTTCTTCTGAAAATGAAGAACACAAATTATCTTCAATTTTATAAATGTTGAAGTTTCCTTACGACGGATGTTATCAATTAATATCGTTGATATCTTCTAAAAGGGAGGAAGACAGATTAAATATTCAGAGAAGACAATTGATGGAAATAGAACAAATGCGCCGTTTAAATTGAAACACGTTACACAAAAGAAAAAAAAAGAAAATTATCCACTGGAAAATGTAAGATTGGGACCTAAAATGAGCTTTGATATCGAAGGATAAATATCTATTTTCTTCTAAAAATGATGAACGAATGCGTATTTTATTCTTAAAATGAAAAATTAATAAATATTTTCTTCTGAAGATTAAGAATAACTAGGCAGTTTCTCCAGAAGTTTAACATATTCTTTCCATGGTGGGCTTTAATCATTTTCCAAAAAAAAAACAGGAAAACAAAGCAGTTTGAGGAAATTAGAAACAATTTGAAGAACGGTTTGAAAAATTTTGATTTGAGGTTACGTCATGTAAAAACCAGCTCGAAAATCTCATGTAATTTATTAAGAAAGTTCGTATGAAAATGAAGAATGAATACATCTTTTCTTTAAATCTTCAAAAAAATTGAAATGTATTTTCGAAAACAGTCACATCAAAGCCAATTGAATCGGTGAGTGGAAAAAAGATAATATTCCCGAAACCGCACTTTTGAGAAAAAGTTCTACTGACAAGCTATCCATTGACAAATTGTAGACCATGAAATCAGCTATTTCTTGGAAAATTTTCATAAAGTAACGTCAGTCAGTTTATCAGTTATCAATGTTTAAAGGCCGTGAAATGTTATTCGCATCTTCTTCCACTCATCGATTCAATTGAACTGCCAGAGGAAAGCCGGCTGAAATATTCACAAAACAACAGAAACAAAAAACATAAAAATTGATTTATCGCAACCGTTCCCATGGTAAAAACGCAACATTTCCATCGATCCCCGAATAGCAAAATCTAAAGGTCGCAAAATTATCGCCACTTTCCATGTGCTCGAAATCTCGACATACCGATCCCAATTTAATTCGGTGTGACGTTCGCAGTTTATAGATGTTCAATTGAAACAATTAATTGCAATGAACGGCGCGAACGCCGCTTTTCGTTTAATACAGTTGCGGTTGATAATTGAAACGCACGGGTCGCTCTGAGGAGGTGTTCGGCGTCGCCAAATTCGCAAAGATGAAGAAGAAATTCACCATCAAGCATTTTTCCTCGTTGGAGTCGATCAAGAATACCATAACCGAAGCGTGAGTACTGATGTGAGATATTTTGTTTTTTTCTGATTTTTTGATCCTGCGACAGGAAATTTACTGAACCTGAAGTTGAAGTCGAGGAGAAGCCACCAAAGGAGACACCGGTGAACTTATTAGAATTGGTAGGCTTTAACAATTTATTTATCTACAAATCTTCAATTTTTTGTGATTACCAAAAAAATGTTGGGATTTTCAATAGTATGATAAAACCCAAGCAAAATTAATCCAAAGTAAACTCGAACCCAACAAAAAACAAACCAATTTCAAAATCCACCAAACGTCGTCAGTTTATCAAAAATGTTGATACCACGATGAGTTCCAATATTATTAACTTAATAAAATGCTAATTTATAAACCCAATCCCAAGAAACCTAACCTAACGCTATTAAATACAGGGGTGTCCCATGACTGCTCGGTGGGATTGCAATCGGTTTCATGTTTGTACCTGCAGAGCTACCTTTTCCACTGTAACACGAGCTCGAATTATGTATACAGCAATTAGGTGCCCAATTTATTTTAAAATGTTTTTTAAGCAGTATACCTGCATTGTTAGTGTTATCTAAAATTACAAATGGTTGTAGCTCGGTTACGAAAGAGTTTTGGATATATTGTGATGATAAAACTAAATTATAATACAGGGTTATGATAAAGTAATGCACAAAATTCATAAAACCTACAATATTCATTTTTGAAAAAAATGCAAAAACACGTCAAACAGTTTATTTTATTCCGCGTCTTTTGACATAAGTCAAAAAAATAAAACGTCAAATTTGTCAAAGTTATGACGTCATCAATATTTTTTTTAAATAGGAAGCTAGGTTTTTTTACATTATTTGTTAAAGCTTGTTTTTCTGCATTAAAAAAAATAATTGAAGTAGGAGTCACATAAGAAAAAAATTAAAAAATTAATAAAAAACAAAATAAACTTGATTTTGAATTTATGAAAAAAAACTACATATTAAAAGAATTAAAACTTAAAGTTACCTAGTAAGAACATCTATTTTTATCAATTTTTC
>JAFFZR010023917.1:0-16068 GCA_018397195.1 Lethrus apterus | reverse complement strand
CGAACGCTTGCTGAATATACACTCTCATAGCGAATTAAGTTTTTTTTTTATCTAACTTAATAGTTAAAATTTGCTTTTATCAATCATTGTGCATATGAAATTTTTGCTTAGCCTAGATTTTAAATGGTCAAATTTCAAATTTGAGTCCAATTTAATCCATTTATGTGAAGAATATAAAATTGTATTAACATTTTGTCACTTTAGAAATATCTGAAAAAACAGTTTTTTTTCTGTTTAGCCGGTTCTTTAACCTTCATATTTAGGTAATCTTTGATTTCCTCATAATTAATTTATTCATTGAAATTTGTTAGAAAATCTAATATGTAATCCGATATGTAACACTACAAAATATTTGTGTAAGAGTTCTTAATCATAGCATTTTTGTTGATAAATTGGGCATGGCAATTTGTTGATGTATAAATTTATGGATTCGCTCTTAGTGTGGGATTTGATGTTTACGATTTCATCCACGCACAGACTACATGTTTGTATAGTGAATGGAGATTTAATGTTACGGGTCTCGTCGCTAGGTTTACATACAACCGTGCATCCATATTAAGCATAGAATATAATGGAATATAAATACTGAAAAAATTGAAGATTTTAATCATTATTTTTCAATCTTTCAATCTTGAAAATACATCAGATTACAAACGGTCTAATAGATAATTCTTAAAAATAAGCTATATAAAATAACGAAAATATACCGAAGAAAATTGAAGAAGAAATTCCTTAATAAGAACGAAAAAAAAAATTATTACCAAAAAAGAAAAAGAAATAACAGATAAAGCAATAAAGACGATAAAGTTGAAGCAGGGCCACCCTAACCTCAGGACTAAGTGAGCCCAGGGGCGACAGTCTTTTGGGGCGACAATTGTTCTTATAGGTTATATGAATTTTGTATTTTCTTTTGTACTCCTTTATATACGTCTTTTGTACTCCATTTTACTCTTTTTTAGCGAGCGAACGCAACCATAAGTTATAAATTTTCTAAAACAGACATTTTGAATTTTAATAATTTGATAATTTGAAATACGGAGCGAACTTAACCATAAATTTCTTTTTTCGAAAAAAATAATTGGTCTCCTTATTTATTGGTACTTATATTAACTTTTTCTAGATCAGAAACTTTTGTAAAACTTCATTGTCGCCCCGTTTCCCCTCCCTTATATTTTCTTATGAAGAGGGGCGCATTATTGTTAGTAGCCGACGGGCGCCAAATATCTTAGGACGGCTCTGAGTTGAAGTGTAGTTTTATCAATTAACATACGCATCCTTATCCTCATAAAAAACAAGGGATTAAGTTTTGTAGAATAAATACCGAGCTTTTCGGACAGTGTTGTTTATTCGTTGATTTGTATTAAAACATCAGATAGCCAACGTTTCGGCAACGGTATTTGTTGCCATCATCAGGGCTATAATATGAGAGACACAAAAATTTTTCTTAATTAACATTAACATAACAAAACAATTGTGATTAATGAATTAAAACCATTGACAAAAACCAAAATTAACAGATAAAAATTATTCAACTACGACAATAGAATCAATATATAAAACATAAATTAACTGCGCTAATAATCCAAATAAGCGAAATTACCTGGTTTTTTGATAAATCAAGCACACAACATGACCACTGAAAATCGAGTAACTGGTGTAAAAAATACGTTGCCAATTAATCCGCATACACTTTTCTTGATAGAAACCGTATACTACACAACGTAGAAGAATCATAGATTTTGATATTAAATGTAAAAATTGCGTATATTGCGAAGCAATCACCGATATTAAAAATGGATGAGCGGAGTGCCAGCATGTGTATGATTCAAGGTTAGACCCGCAAGCGTGCGCATTGTACCTACCGATGTTCGTAATTGTTTAAAATTCAAAATCATTTAAAATATGAAAGTATATGTTATTTAATCCTTGTGTGTCTGTCTTTAAATTGATTGAATTTTTATTCCTCTTTATGTGCAGCATCTCCAAAAATAATCTTTTTCTGTAGTTTGTCTCTGTATCTAAAACAGATACCTGGTCAAAATCGAAATTGTGACCCTCCTTAAAGTGGTGTAAGCTGAGGGCCGTTTGCTCTTTCTTGTGTTCATTTTTTGGTAAGCAATCTCTTTTGTGGTTACTAATCCTGTTGCCTAGTAATTTTTTGGTTTGGCCTACATAACATGATTGACAATCCGAGCAAGGAACATGGTAAACAACTGAACTATTTTTTAATAATGGGTTTCTGTCCTTCACCCGTGGTATAATAGAATTGAAATTTTTGACATTATACAATGCTAACCTGGAGGTTTCACCCTCTAATGTAGATTTTAGTTGTTGTGACAGAGTTTCAATGTAGGGAATTTTGAAATACATTTTTGCTGGTTGTGCACTATCAATGTCTATGTTCAGATAGTTTTGGAGGGGAGGTTTTTGATGAAGAATTTTGTTAATAATATTGTAAGGATAATTATTGTTGTCCACCAATATGGACCTTAACGTACTCAAGTTTTGTTGCCAATAGATATCATCGCTCAGTCTATAGATCTTGTCCCGCATTTGCTTGGCAATATTTAATTTTTGATGGAAAGGATGACATGAATGAAAATTGAGGATGCGGTCTGAGCTAGTTGGCTTTTGTATAGGTTGAACCTTAAAGTGTCTCTATGTCTGATGATCAATAGATCCAGAAAAGGAATGCATTTGTCGTTTTCTTCTTCTATAGTGAATTGGAGGCTATTACAAATGCCATTGAAAGTGTCCAGGACATAATTGGATTCACCTTTTGGGATCGAGGTTAGAGTGTCATCCACATATATAAAGAGGAATGGCAATTGGAACTTGAGTCTGGCTTCAGACTCTGTTCTTATATAATTCATGACTAAATTGGCCAGAATAGGGCTGATGGGATCCCCCATGGGGGTTCCAAAAATTTGCTGATAATAGGTACCATTGTAACAGAAAAAACTCGATTGTAGACAAAAGACCAGAAGTTTTTTGAAATTCTGCTCCGTGAGAATGGTATGTGAACTGATATCCTGCCATGATTTGTTGATAATATCTATAATCAAGTCCTGAGGTATATTAGTGAACAATGATTTGACGTCTAATGAGACCAATATGTGTGAGTCTGGTATTTTTAAGATTTTTAATTTTTCCTTTAGCTCGATGGAATTTTTTATGTTGTACTTAAAGGTCGGTATTAAATTGTTCAAAATGTTATTGAGAAATTTAGATACATTTACACCTGGGGAGTTGATGCACGACACTATAGGTCTGAGGGGTCTGTCCTGTTTGTGAATTTTTGGGAGGCCATACAGTTTCGGAGCACAGTTGTTGTACCTTATTAAGTTTTTTGAGTACCCGTCATCAATCTGGCCCTCTTCCACTAAATTTCTAATTAATTTGTTGTTGAGTGTTTGAAACTTTAATGTAGGGTCCCCCTTCAGAACCGAATACGTTGACCGATCTTCAAGGGGTGTATTCATTTTGTTGCAGTACTCCGCTTTAGATATGATAGTGGTGACGTTGCCTTTGTCAGCCTCTAGGATTAAGATATCTGGATGATTCCGAAGGAACCTTTTAGTGTTGTTGTAAGACCGTTGGATATTAGTCAACCCTTGTCCTTTATTATTGTTTTGACGGTTATAGAAATTAGTTATTATATTGACACACTTTGCTCTGGTTGATTCTTTTTGGGTCCGGATTATTGTCAATGCAAAATTCAACGTCTGTTAAAAGTCTAACTTTAGGGATCTCTTTTTTGGTGAGACCAACTGAGAACTTAGGGCCAAGAGACAAAAGGTCTATTACTTCATCCGGTATGTTAACATCCGTCGTGTTGAACACCCACTCTCGTTTTCCTAACTTGTTGTACAATCTTTTGTCTCTTAAGTTATTAATTTTATTTAATTGTGTACCTTTTTTACGGTTAAATATGACCTTGAACTTTGCATCGACACCAGTCTCAAATTGAGTCAACACTGTTTGCGGAATTAAATCCAACAATAAACCTTTATAATGCGCAATGTCATTATTTAAAATTTTTACATTATGGACTGCTATCTTAATTTCTACATTTAGCAACTTTTTGGCAAAATTATCTATGATTCTTCTTACCTTGCTTATGTAGGGATTTTGATTCACTAAACTATTGTCCATGCATTTGAAACAATGCCTGAGATGGGAAGGTATTAGGTTCTTTCGTCTGCATTGTAGAAGGAAATTTCTGTGGTTCATATTCTTCGCGAGCTTCTTTGAAGCATTGGACCATTTTTTCTCGTCCATAGTTCGTTGTTATTTCTTCAAAGAAACCCATATTGAGAATTTGCTTGTACTCGTATATTGATTAGGAAAGAGTTTATCATCCGTATATATATATATATGTAGAATAAATACTGAGCTTTTCGGACAGTGTTGTTTATTCGTTGATTTGTATTAAAAAAAATTCCGGATTAAGTTTTGCTCACAACGTATTAGAATCGCTCTCAATTAAAGATTGAACAAAAAAGAAAAATTGAAAAAGAATTGGAAAAGATTATTATTTCAACGGTAAAATTTAATAATTAATTTCATTAAAGCTCATCACATTTGGACATATGTATTATCCGTCATAGTTTTCATCTTTCTAATGTTATTTCTCATTTCTGTTTGGGGTTTGATTTATAACGTTGTATTTGAACGTACTCACGTATTCACTCGTTATTTAATGTATTGCGACGACGAATATTCTACGTAAGGAGCAATTGCGGCTTGTAATTTCAACGAACGGAGGAAAGACGCGTCATAATAATTCTGAGGCAATTTGGAATTTAAATAAACTGCTTCATTTTAATTTAAAGTTTTCGTGTTTCCCAGATGAATATATCAACAAAAAAATTGAAATTTATAACGATTAGAAAAATCCTTAAACACGACTTAATTTTATAGTTGGTAGCCATTTTTACTTGTTTATGAACTTTATGAACCTTATAACTTTATATTATATAAAGGCAACGTCTATATTATAATACATAAAATGCAACTTAACCCATGAAACTGACGGATCGTGGAAAATATAGTAGAATACACAAAGCTTAAAGATAAAGGAAACGAAACTTTCTTGCTTTCCATGTTGTGGAAATTCCGATGTTTCAGTTTTATTTAAATACTTATCACATTGTCGTGGAATTTATAAGTAGACATCTATCGTAAAGATTTTATATTTTAGAGTCTGTGATTTTCCATTTTCCATTTTGAGGTTTATATCTCATTAACGCGTTTGCTAATTCAAGTTTGAGATACTAAATATTTTATAGAATAAAACCGTAATGTTTGTGAATGGCGTAAAACCAAGTTTTCTCGTCTAACGTAAAGTAATAAATTTAGTTTCCCGGCAGTTGCTATTAAAGAAAATATTATTGTTTACGTAAAGCAATAACGTTGTATTCTAGAAAACATTTTATGTTACAGGTGCAATTGTTTACTTTATTCGAACTTTACTGGATTCTTAAACATAAGACTGCGTAAAGCATCTCGAACTCAGTTTGGATTTCTGCCAATTTTTAACTACATTTTATAATATTCGCAGTCATTTCCAAGACCAATTTAGCGTTACACAAATAAAATGAATTCTTCGGTAAATTTAGAATTTTCTCCCAAAAAAATAAACCTCTTTTAAAGTTTATTGGTTGGAAAACAAACAAATGAAGAAATATTAACACAACGAAAAAATAAATTTTAAACATTCGCTAGGCTCTGTTTAATAGCTTCGCCTTCAAAATTAATTAGTTCTATTAAATTTGTGCAGACATTTTAAATCCAAGAATAATGATCATCTCTGACCAACGTCATGTCTATTGAAAGGCCATGAGTTTCATAATGTTTACGATCCTGCTTTATAGTAACAGTATTGATTTTTGTCCTGGCATACAATACAATTTGGTATATTTCGAATGTTTAAAGTTAATTGTAACAAAAACATACAGACAGAACATGTGATCTAATATTGACAATTGAAGGAGGCAAAGGAAAAACGAGATTTAAGAAGGAAGGTGGTAAACAGAATAAAAAATAATGCAAGAGCCATGTTATTCTATAATTACAAAACATACAGATAATTCAATTATGTTCAAAGTTTTGAAATATTTTTACTTCAAATTGGCATAAAGATTTAGATAAACAAATTGTTGCTCTTGACTGTAATAATTAATTTTTAATAAATTAAAATAATTTCGATGAATATTTTTTTACTATTTTATTATAACGATGATTTTAATTAATAAATAAATTACTTACAAATATTAATCCGTCATTGGTGCAAACCGTTTTAAGTAGCATTTCATGTCATCACCATTAATGTAACTGTCATATTACCAATAATTCCAAAGACTTAGTAAAGTACCTTGTTGACATTTCCAAACCAACCCCAATCTGTCTTCTATTGCATATTCGTCACAATTTATCTCACAATTTATTATTGTTTTCTTATGTTAAAATTGTTTCACTCTATATTCTCTAAATGAACCTAAAAAATGCAATTTTAATATAAATAATTAAACTTCGCTTATCGTAAATTGAAACCAAGACTTATAATTGCAAATTATTGCTTTGTTGAGATAAACTTAATTATTTTAGATCTGTTTGACGTGAAATTGCATTTAAGGCCTTTTAACATGGAGGTTTTTCAATTATTATTCCCGTTTCTGACGATCCCCACGGTCATATTAGAGATTTTACAGCGTTACCTAAATTAATAAGGCTAATGTCAAATCCGCAGATGTGTGTGGTTATCAGAAGGCATCTCGCGTATTAATACTGAAACTTTGGAAATTAGTTAATTTGGAAACGAACTAACACTTTAACGATTAGAAGCATGCACGCGACTTGCAGGAGATTAACTTTGCATTCATTCGGCTAAGAAAATGATATATGGTTTGTTTATGTGCGAAATGGAAACACACGTTAGAAGGTGACGATAAAATAAGTAAAATTTTCTCACTAATGCTAATATTAATCACAAAGTGTAAATCCAAACTTTAATTGTTAAACAGGTATATATTGTTAGTTACTTATTAACATTACAAATATAAATTGTGTTAACTTAAATAAATGTAAAAATAAATTACAATCCATAAAATTACCGCTAGACGGCGCTCCAGTGTCATTCACTTTATAACAATAAATGCGTACGTCCTAAGTTCGTCCTAATTGTATGTTTTTTTGTGCGTGTCAAAGTGCGTAAATGTGCTTGCGTGTTGTGCATGAGATACCATGAGATATCCCTCTTATTTGTTACGCTTTGCAACCAACCCAACCTCATTTCCACGTGCACGCAAACAAACTTGCAAATTTCAACATTTTTTTTTATTTTTTTCTGACAGGGCTGTTAAAATCAAATGGTTGGGATTTTCACGTCAAATTTTTATTTTATTTTTTTTTTTATTATACACTATTTGTCATCTGTGCATAAAACTGATAACACGTTTTCTTTATATATCACTCTGGGGTTTTGCGCCGTCAAATAAAGCAAAATGAATTAAACTGAGCCCACAACTCTTGGCTTCTGGTTTTAAATCAACAATTTTGGGTTTCTCGTCTCAAAAATATAATATATTATTATTAAAAAAAATTAATTCCAGGAATTATGCTTCTGGTATCAATTTGGAATTTATAACCTCGAAAATATTGGAACAAAACTAATTTCAGGACATATCTGTTACCCGGATTCGAAAAAACTCAATCTTCAACAAAAAGCTTTCTTGAAAATGTATTTATATATTTTTATGTAATGTGTGTCGTAATAAATATATTTTATTAAATTTTTTAATTTTTATTGGTTGATTGCTCAGGAATAAAATATAATTAGATGTCTATATAATAGCATTCGAGTTTCCCCTTCACTTTTTTTTATTTTTTGAAAATTCTAATTTATTTAATCAGTTTCACTTCAATTAAAAAAAGAAATTGTAAATCTAAGTACTACTGTAAGAATTTATATAACTGTTAATTCCCCCTTCAGCATCAGGAAGCTTTTAAGGTGAATATTAAAGATTTATACGCTCCAATGAGAGCAAAATAATTCCGCACAGCTAATGAATACGGGGCACTTCATTTGTTCAGAAAATACACATTTGCTTGATGAAGTGCGATGTTTATTTTCATTTCGAAATAACAATGTCTTGTGAACGTAAAACTAGATGGTGTCTCAAAAGAAAAATCACAAGGGAAGTTACGGTTAGTTAATACATCCGTTATCACGAACATACAAAATGTACACGCAACACATAATTCTTCGAATAGATTTATTTGATCAGAGAGGACTGTTTTGTAAATTTCAATCCAATAAGAATTAATTATAAGAATTAAAAAGCTATAAAGTTAATAAAATAAAATGCAGATAATAAAAGTTATATGAAAGATGGCACGAATAACAAGACAAAGAATTTGTTAATAAAACCTCTAAATTCCAAACCTTTTTATTTTATTTATTGTCTTAAAAATACAATAAATTAAGATGACAAGTATACTTTTGGATAAAGTCACGTTAAATTGAAAAATTCAATAAACGAGATAAAATAATTTCCGTTTGCAAATATCCAGACTGAAACGAATGGGAACCAAATGTCATTTTGCGACTTTGGATCTGAATTCTGATCTTCGCATTTTCAGTTCTTTTTGTCGCCACGCCATCTAGAAAACAGACATCGTCGTCGAGTCGGCAACGTGTAATTTCCAGGCTCTTCACTTTTAGGATAAATGTGGTATCTCCGGCGATGTTACACAGGCTCGTTAAGTTCGTATCCATCACGAGAAGTCAGATAGCAGAGCTTTACGCCGTAGAATATCACGAGTATTTTATTCGTTAAGCTGGTTAAAGTAATGAACGGAAATTCAAATTTTCCGCACATTTTGCTTTTTGTAAGATGCGATCTTTTAACATTTATAGTTGTGGAAGTTTTAAGGGCGATAAATTCGCAAGTGTTATACTGTGAATAAGAATTGTTTATAAAATTGTTACATTTTTTCCATTTTTAATACAATTATTTGTATATACGGTTTAATTATTTGAATATGAAACTTTTATGTGCAATTTACATTTACATTTCAGGTTACTTTTGAAAAATCTATTTGAAAGAAACAAGCGCTGTGGTTAAGCTGGCTCTGGGTAAATATGTATATAATTTTTAAAGCCATTTTGTTGGTTTTCGTATGTTACAGGATAATTGAACTGTTATGAATGAATATTGTGCCTTTTTTTTGTTTTTGGGAATGTTGGTATTAGTTCTTTAAAGAATTAATTGTTGAGTGTTTGTGTTCGAAATTAACGTTACTCGACAAACGCAATAAACGCATATTTTAAACTATTCGTCCCCCTTCCTGGCTTCACACAAAAATCAGTATACCCCTTCCACGTTACCTCTATGTGCAATCTAACTCAGTTTTGAGAGGTATTTGTTTCCGGCACTATTGCATTGTAAGCTGTATTGTGGGCTCAGTTTGTGGATCGATTTATTTGTAAACTGTGTATATTAAAACGTCCATATGAGGGAAATAGTTGGCCAATGCGGAAACCAAATTGGAACCAAAGTAACTTGAAATTTTTCACTTTATTTATCACATTAATATAACGCATGGCGTGGTTGGACGCCATCTTTGGCCCATATTTTACATTTTACGGATATTTTTACAAACAACTGAATTACTAAAAATTGCTTTATATGATAAACAAATGCTTTTCGCTATCTTTTCTTGAGATACGCCGCCGGTGCGCGTCCATTTTTATGGTTTGTATGTGCTCTTCGACCACAGTTATTTTAACCATACTACGAATTTATTTGCGAAATTATGATTTATTTTCTAAAATCATTTAGCTTTTAGATTTGCTTTTATTATAAATAAATCGACTTAAGTATTAAAATCAATTATTTTCTCTCTTTGAAAGGCGGCAACTTTAACGGTTTTTTACACGGTGAACCGTGTAAAAGTTTAATAAAAACTGATGTGATGTTTTTTAAAATTTAATGATCGAAAGCCTTACCTACATATTTTCTTTTCTTTTCGTTGAAGTTTTCTTTTTTTTAAGTTGTGCCAGGAATCTTCCAGTGGCGTACAATATTTCAATTATTTAGGATGATAAATAATTTAATTAATGATTAATAAAACTGGCCATTTTGTATGATATCCTAAATTTAACAATAATGAAATACTAAAATACCTTAAAATAATTTTTATTTAACTTAGTTATTTTTATTTTACCATAGGAGCAAGATTTAGCATAGCATAGGGCAAGCTTTAAATTGTGGTCAAATATAAAATAATAAGCTAAACTTTTTGTCCTACTAAAACTACCAGAAATTGTTAATAATACATAAAGAGTCCTAGGTTTCTTATTAAAATAAAGTCAGTTAATATAAAAGCGCAGTGTGCCTAATTAATTAATAATTCCTACATACATACAAAAATAAATTGATTTACATACGACTCACTGCCCCAAACTTTTACTCATAATAATCATATTTTTCAAGTAGTCAACATTTCTCAGAGGGGGAAATTACCATATTGCCCTACCTCAAATGACGCCCATGTAATTGTACAACAAATTTATGTAGTTACCTATGCTCTTCAAAATAAAAAATATGTTTGTAATTACATTATTTTATTACAATTATGTTATGCCATCCTTAATTTCATTAAAAGGTAGTCCAGATTTAATATGGTGGTTATGACTATTTGTTACATAAGTTTATTTCATAATGCTCATCCCCCGATTTTCTTTCTTCATTACACTGCATCTAATTATATTTAAAGAAAAACATAGACAATTATCTGTTCCAAACAAAAGTAATGTTCGACTTCCGTTAGAAACAAGTTTCTTTATGTTCTGAAAATATCTCTTTGCAGATATATTTAATTTGTCTTTTAATTTCTATTTATAAATTGCATTTTCAATGTTTACTACTACTGCCCGTTACTAAACAATATTTATCATTTACAGTTCTGGGAAATGATTTCCGATGAGCATGGTATCGATCCAACAGGTGCCTACCATGGAGATTCCGACCTACAACTGGAGAGAATAAATGTATATTATACTGAAGTATCTGGGGGCAAATATGTACCAAGAGCGATCTTGGTTGATTTGGAACCTGGAACAATGGATTCAGTTCGTTCCGGTCCCTTTGGTCAGATCTTCCGACCAGATAATTACGTATTTGGCCAATCAGGCGCAGGAAACAATTGGGCCAAAGGTCACTATACAGAAGGTGCTGAGCTCGTCGATTCTGTTTTCGACGTTGTAAGGAAAGAAGCTGAATCCTGTGATTGTTTACAAGGATTCCAATTAACACATTCTCTGGGTGGTGGTACCGGCTCTGGAATGGTCACATTACTCATTTCAAAAGTTCGTGAAGAATACCCAGACAGAATAATGAACACATACTCAGTAGTACCTTCTCCAAAAGTATCCGATACTGTAGTTGAACCATACAACGCCACTTTATCTGTTCATCAACTTGTAGAAAACACAGATGAATCCTATTGCATAGATAATGAGGCACTCTATGACATTTGTTTTAGGACACTTAAAGTTACCACCCCAACCTACGGTGACTTGAACCATCTTGTTTCGCTTACTATGTCTGGTGTTACTACATGCCTTAGATTTCCTGGACAACTTAATGCTGACTTACGTAAACTGGCTGTTAACATGGTACCCTTCCCACGTCTACACTTCTTCATAACTGGTTTTGCTCCACTTACATCTAGAGGTAGTCAGCAATACAGGGCTTTGACGGTACCTGAATTTACACAACAAATGTTTGATGCGAAAAACATGATGGCTGCTTGTGACCCAAGGAATGGAAGATATTTAACAGTGGCATGTATATTCAGAGGTAGAATGTCAATGAAAGAAGTTGATGAACAAATGATGAACATCCAAAAAAAGAACAGCAGTTATTTCGTAGAATGGATTCCAAATAATGTGAAGACTGCCGTTTGTGACATCCCACCCAAGGGATTAAAAATGTCTGCTACATTTATTGGGAACTCCACTGCCATTCAAGAATTATTTAAACGAATCTCTGAACAGTTCACTGCTATGTTCCGTCGCAAGGCTTTCTTGCATTGGTACACTGGCGAAGGTATGGACGAAATGGAATTCACAGAAGCTGAATCTAACATGAATGATTTGGTGTCCGAGTACCAACAATATCAAGAAGCCATCGTTGATGAAGACGCCGTATTCGACGAGGAACAGGAAGCTGAAGTTGATGAGAACTAAAATGAATCTCACTTGAGCAGAAAATCACTTTTGTATTATTGTATTATATAAATATTTTCTTTTGTACAGTTTACATTAACTTTTTTTAAACGAATACATTACTTACATTATTCAAGACTGACTGGTTTTTTATTTAGTTGCTTTTGATATCCAATGTTATAACTTTTACATCTTATATTATATATTATATATATAATTTTTCAAGCGTCTCCATTTCACGATGATTTTAACAAGTAAATAGTTATTAACAAAATTTTAAATTTACAGTTTTGAATTTACATATGAAAATACACGGGAGGTGAAGCGGGGGGAGCTGGTTGACTAGTAAAGTTTTACAAAAGTTTCAGAACTAGAAAATGTCCACAAATTATCAATAAACAAATAAAAATATATGTAGAATTCATACAAAATTCAAATTGCCTATTTTAAGGTGGCCAATTTAGGTCATTTAGCTCCGTGGTGGCTCTGTTTAATAGAAAAGGGACACCAGCCAACCCAGGATAAGTTTCAAATCGCTCAGGGTCTGACAGCAATTTAAGTTTATAACTCGTTTTTTTTTATTTGCGACCACAGCTACAAAATATCGCAGAAGGTAAAGCCATGAAACTCCGATTTGTAACGTTTTATTTAACGTAGCGCACCTGATACACAGATGTATAAATACGGCAAATATGAAATGTTTTAGTTTTTGTGAACGTATTTTAGAGTATATCTATGGGAATAATAATTTTAAATAATGCTTAAAGTTAACAGTCTATATACAAATTTGTCATTGTAAAATTCTGTATTTTATACGTATAATCTATGTATTACAACAAATTGTACAATTATCACAATTTACACAATTTTTAAAAATAACATTTAAGGTGATTTTTTCTTTTTTCTTGCGGTTCTGGCACTTGTTTTTATTAAATAGTAAAACAAGTGAAATAAGAAATACTATAATGTAAACTGCGAAGGAGAGTTACACTAAAAAATAAATTACTAATAAACTTCGTTATTTTTAAAATTTATTTACTCATATAAAGAAATACTATACACAATTTTAAATAAAGGTCCTTTTTTTGCGGTGTATTTTATCAATAAATATCCGTTCCTGCGTTTCGTGCGGTAAATTTAATTTTGGCCGAAGGCAAGCTGATATTTAATATTTATGCGCAGATCGAATCTTTTAACACGTTGTGATTTTACATGTGCTTTGTTAGCAGACGCCTTTTTTCCTTTTCCATTATCTAACGTGAAAACGGGATTTTATTTTCATTAACGCCGTAAAACTGTTTTATGTTATTATCGCAGTAAAGCCCAGGAATGTTTAATTGTTTTATTTTCGAGGTATAAAACTGTCGAGTATTTTATTTTTAAATTGTTGCCGTTGGCAACTTGATTCGAAATTTTAGTGTATTTCTTTACATAACAATTACATCAAAATAGTTGTGGAACAAAACCGCTCTTTTATCTAAAGTTTTAATACTTGGACAATTCCATTTTTTTAAAGTAATTTTATAAATATAAATGTTAACTTAGACATATTTCTTCAAACTTAACACAACCCAATTTACAAAAACTTACAAAATTCACCGTTTTAGAAACATGCAATCGGAATGATAGCAAGGACGTCAGCCCCGTGTATCGATAGTCTGGAGCAGTTGGACGCTCCCCACGCCTATGAATAAATCCAATGTTTTCCAACACTTCTGTTTTCTCAATTTACGAACATGAATCTTTTATAGCCATTTTCATCATCACTGTAATAACATTTTTTATCGCTTTAATTTGTCTCTATTTTAAGGGCCGCCCTTGCCGCATTTATTGTTATCTGCACCTTAATTTTGCTCCGTAAAATGAACTTTATATATTGTTTTCTTCGCAATAAAATATAACATATCTATTATTAACAAAAACACTTTATCCCTTTATTTTTTTTTTTTTCAAATAAAATTATCTACATTTAAGTTACATCTTCTATTATTATTCCTCACACCCTGTAATTGTTATTAATTGCCAGTTATCAAACAAATTCATATATTTTCTTAGAACAAAGCGACGTATTTTCCCGAAGACACAAAAGACGACATCACGTTTTATATTTGAGGTTGGAATTTAAAGGTTGATGATGTGTGAAATAAGAAAAACGTTGTCTACGTAAGAAACTACTTCGTTATTTTCGACGAAGGTATCGATGAAAAATATTGTGCCGAAAAATTCCGTCGGGAAAATCAAGCGGTATTGTATTTTCAGAAAAGGGACAAATAAACATTGGCAGACAATCAGCTTCATGAACGCCCAAAGCTCACTGATCGATCATTTTTGTGTGTCATCCAGGATTTTACGTTGAATTTTTCTAAAAATTTTGTACTTCAAGATGCAAATTAAGAAAAATAAATTAATAATATCCGTCTCTTAAATAAGCTATTTTATAGTACTATGTATGAATTTTTTAAATATATTTGTATTGTAAAATTTTACTTTTAACTTAGAAAAAAGCTTCAAGGACTATATTTAGTATTAATCTAAGAGTAGCCCCCATTTTTATGTAAATAAATTATTGTTGTAATACAATCAAATTTTATGAATTTATAAGAAATAAACAAACAAGTAAATTAAGTATAAATATATCTGTTTACTGTAACTAAATAGGTCCGTTTCCTAAATTGAAGCAATAAAATCTATCAACTTCACTATGTTTTATGTTTTGTATATTACAGGAAAGCGACGACAATAACGTATTATTATTTTATGCCTTTGTTTGTGGAGTAAATATAAATTAAGTTGATGTAGAAGATGTTGGACGTCGGCCAAAATTGATGCGTACCGCTCTTATTATTTATGCCAGACAATATAATTTTTGTCATGCTGAATACTAAAATACACATATTTGAAATTTCGTGAAAATCATGAAAGTATTACATATTAAACAAAATTCTTTATATAAATGAAAATATTTTTCTCGTTTATATTTTTATGTAAATATTTATTTACATAAATTTTTGTGTACTCAAATCCGGGTTGTCAGAAATATTTTAAGTTTGCCATCTTCTTCTATCACAGTCGCCGTCAAGAAGAATATTTTCCTGAAAAGGAAAGACATACAAATATATGTATACAGTGACCGGCAGAAATGTTGCAACATAGGGAAATTTTTTTATTACTGAAATAAGGCAAAATTTGTTTTGGGGGATAGGTTGTGCATGTCCACAAACCCAAAAATTCGTTTTGACTCATGTCACGTGACCACTAGTATGGCGGGTAATTGAAAAAATATGCTACTACTCTGCAAAAAGTGAGGTTAGATGATATGATATCCCAAAAAGTTATTTGAAAAAGTTGCTTAGAACTCAATTCTGAGGCTATGTGCAAATTTTTGAAAACATAATAATAAAAAAATTAAAAACCACAATTTTGTCAATTTTTTTACATTAAATTACATATTCCTTTTTTTGCGGGTTTTAGCAGCTCAACAGAAGTAAACTCTCTGAATTTGGTTGATAATCAAACAATTTTGTCAATTCTTGCATAACTAACAGATATAAAGCAAAAATTAGGTTTTCAGTATGATAGTTGCTGTTGCAAGGGACTGTATAAAGTAGTAATAAATAAATTTTAAATTGTTTGTATGTTTAAGAAGCATCTGTATTCTTATTTGCTCCTATCTATTACCTATTAGTTAGTAAAATTTATTTATTACTACTTTATACAGTCCCTTGCAACAGCAACTAACATACTGAAAACCTAATTTTTACTTTTAACTCTGTTAGTTATGCAAGAATTGACAAAATTGTTTGATTATCAACCAAATTCAGAGAGTTTACTTC
>JAFFZR010023912.1:0-14434 GCA_018397195.1 Lethrus apterus | reverse complement strand
CTAGTAATTATATATACCGCATAAATTGGGCCATACCATCACCTATAAACTACAACTAATTGCTACGTCTAGTTAAGTATATAGTCTAGGCTATTTGATATAATGCAACAATTTAGAGGAAATAAATGAAGACGAAAATGCAGAATGGGAATCTGAGTAATGTGTCAAGTTTGTTGAGTTTGATGAATTTCTTGTACAAATTTGTTTGTAGTACAGAGTTAATTATTTCCAGATGTTTCTTATTATACTAAATTTCATTAAAACTCATCAAATAATTTTGACCAGTTTTTCCATACAAATACTCCTCTGTGCCAGGTGGCAGTGGCAGCAGACCCATAGAAACAATTACAAAATAACATGAACACAGAATTGAAAAAGATAAGCATGAATATCAATATAGATAAAACAATGATATTAATAGTAACAAAATGATAGAACCCAGAATATCACATTGTAAGAACAAAAAATCGAGCAGACGACAGAATTTAGATATTTAGGAACAATTAGAGAAGGAAATGAAACACAAGAAAACGAAACAACCGATAAAATAGGAAAAGTCGGTCGAATATACAGTGTGTCCCCGGAAACTATACTTGTAAACTTCCTTATTTCACATTTTAGGAAGAACAGTCGTTCTTCATAAAAAATTTTGCTCCATCTAGCAAGTCCTCAGCCACTATCAAAATACTATCGAAATAACATACAGGGTGGTTAGAAAACGAGACAACGTGAAATTTGGTTAAGAATAAAGTACCTTTTATTTGAAAGGAAAGTATAAGTATTATTGGGAAAAGTTGTTTTAAATTTCAATAGAAGCTCACAAATCTAATCTGAACGTTACATCTCATAGTTGATTTTTTTACCTTTATTAAGATAAATAAGTAATAGGTATAAATTTTGCCAACGTGGTTGTCTCGCAGTTGTCTAATGAAAACAAATGCAACTGAGAATATACTCAAATGATTGATGTTAGTCAATGTTTGAATTATGTTGTATCTAGAGCAAAGAATTTATTTAGTGAAATGATACGGTATCGGTGAAGTATCATATCGCTATGCAATTGAACTTTTTAATAGGAAATATCCGGGAGTATATGTTTCTGTAAATTGTGTTCGAGAATTAGTAAGGAAGTTTGATAGAACAGGCAGTGTAACAGTTTTGAAGAAGCAAAAGCACATTCATGAACAAAATGATGCCGCTACATTGATCACTCTTGATTCTCTAAGAACTTTCCAAAAGAAATCGTTACGACAAAGGCAAAGAGATCTTTCTATCAGTAAAAGCCACTTACAGAGAATTCTATCAGAAAATAAAATTCAACCTTACAAACTGGTGAGACTACATAAACTTGAAAGAGCCAACGATTATGATGGAGCGATATTTTTACAGAAACATTGTTTTCTCGGACGAAGCAATATTCACAACTAATGGAGTCGTTAGCAGCCAAAATTGTAGGTATAGCCAGCGATACAAAAAAGTTAATGTGTGCGGTAATGTACGATAAAATTATTGGTCCTTAGTTTTTCAACGGAACTGTAAATCACAATACATGCATAGAAATGTTGGAAAACTTCTCCCTTCCTGCTCCAGATGAGGTAAACTTGCAGAAGAGACAGGTGCTTCATTTTCAACAGGACGGTTTTCCTGCTCATAGAGCAATTCCAGTTAGGGAGGTGTTAAATAGACATTTTCCTAATAAATCGACTGGACAGTTCGGTCCTATTAGATGGCCTCCTCGCTCTCCAGACATTACTCCATTGCACTTTTTTTATGAGGATATCTTAAGCAGAAAGTTTACGCGCATGATTTGCAGGATGAAAATATTTTAAGACAGAAAATTACAGAAGCTGTAGCGGACATACATGGAGATACCATTCACCTAGTGTTTGAAAAGTTTAGAGCAGTCGTTGAAAAATGTGTGTAGGAGGGCAACATGTAGAATAAGCTTTCTTTGTTTTTATGTACTGTAAAAATTGTGTAATAAATTGTAACCATCCCTCTTCAAATCTGTTACACTGCCTGTTCTATCAAACTTCCTTACTAATTCTCGAACACAATTTACAGAAACATATACTCCCGGATATTTCCTATTAAAATGTTCAATTGCATAGCGATATGATACTTCACCGGTACTGTAGCATTTCACTAAATAAATTATTTGCTCTAGAGACAACATAATTCAAACATTGACTAACAATTAGTTGACACCAAATCAATCAGTTCAGTAAATTCTCAGTTGCATTTGTTTTCATTAAACAACTGCGATAACCACGTTGGCAAAGTTTATACCTATTACTTATTTATCTTAATAAAGATAAAAAAATCAACTTTGAGATGCAACGTTCAGATTAGATATGTGAGCTTCTATTGAAATTTCAAACATCTTTTCCCAGTAATACTTATACTTTCCTTTCAAATAAAAGGTACTTTATTCTTAACCAAATTTCACGTTGTCTCATTTTCTAACCAGCCTTTATTTTATTTCGAATTTTGATAGTGGCTGAGGATTTGTTTGATGGAGCAAAACTTTTTATGAAGAATGACGTTCTTTCTAAAACGCGAAATAAGGAAGTTTACAAGTATAGTTAGGTCTATCCGGGGACATACTGTATAACTACTGTATAACTTTAAAAAAATATTGACCTTAGGTTATGATCAATATTTTTCAACAAACGAGAAATAACAAGAGAAGTTAAAGCAGAGATCGTTAAAAAAGTCGCAAACCCAACACTACTACATGGAAGTTATTCTTGGACTTGGAGGATAAAAGTAGAATAAGCACAACAGAAATGAAGTTCTTGAGAAAAATATATGGGAAGACCAGAAGAGATATGATAAGGAATGAAGTGTACAGAGAAAACTAAAAATAATTATTAATAGTCAACGATACGAATTTATCAAAATGATGAAATAGAAAAAATACACCGCGGTGTATTAGCGAACATTCATACGACCGCGATGTACCGCGATGTATGAATAATATGTTGGTGCGCATATGATTTAATGCGATTGATTGCATGAATAGACGCTCTGAAGCCACAGATTTCTTTGTTCCAATACAACGTTCAAAATTAAATCATTCATTAATCTATTTTCCGATCATACGTCGTCAGTCATCATTACTACTTAGTCCCAAATACTTGCAACAATGAAACACTATGTACGAAATCTACTAATTAAGAAATTCTCCAAAAGGTAGATATGCTTACAGATTTAATTATCCCTTTTAATTATTTCCCTTCAATTTTCAACTATAAATACTAAAGTTTTAGCAGGTAGGCACAGTAGGGAATATACCTAACCTAATAAAACATCATTTTTCCATCATAACTATAGAAAATATGAAATTAAAAAGATCGTGATAAAAAAAGTTTAACAAGACTTACAAGCTTTTACGAGCTATGGATTTGAAAGCCATTCAATTCAAGAACCGTTCTATGGCTTAGCTGCTACAGAAGTGACCTATGCATACGAACGCATTATTGAGGGCGACAAAAAAAATTAAATTATTCAGCCTGATAAATGGAAATATTTGGAAATAACTCACAAATAAAGGCTCGAAATACATTTAATGCAGCATCAGAGTAGGTTACTTTTAAAAAGTTATACTTATAGTGCCCAAACTAGACAAAATATAGAGGAAACAACACTATAAAGATCAAGAAGTCTCCCACCTAGGCTTTCAAAATCTTTGCCACGATTATACTCTAACGGATGATGCAGTACGAAGGTCATACCTAATCGCTAGTGCGGTTGTTGAAATAAGCATAGATGTATTGAATATTCATCGCATAGTGAATAAAATCAATAACAATCTTGATAGAAAAAGGTTTTGTTCGATTGCGTTTTTTTGAAGTCTCTCTAACTTGTGACAAAAAAGGTGTGTCACGAAGGCTTATGCTATAAACTAAATAAATAATCATTTAAATTGTTAAAATCGGTGTACACTTTATGTTATGCATCAAATAACTTCCCAAGAGAAGCGAAATAGATGCTATGTTATACTTGCTGTACAAGTTATATAGTTACACCAACGACCAGACAAACTACAGTAGCAACATTTTTAGACGATACTGCCTGTTTTTTTGGCACTTCAGATTTTAATACTCGTTCAGGAAATAAAAATATGTAATGTTAAGTTTTCTCCTATAATCGCCTACTTGTTACACATACGTAAAAATTCGTCGATAACAAAAGCATTTTCAACGATTACTCTCGTTTCCGTTTAAATAGAAATTTACAATATTTATCTGCGCAATTCGTTAGCGAAATCCTTACGATGGCGCTATATATCCCCCGGTAGCCCTTTAATGTTAGTACATTAATATATACTTACTGAATCTGGGGTTTAAGTGCAGCGGAATAGTGGGATGGGGCCACAATTGCGTTCCGTCCTGGAGGTTTATGTAGAATGTCTTCGGAAGCATTTTAATTCGACCAGTAATATCCAACTCCCAACCGAGAGTCAAAGCCCTTGGTAAAAGTCCTGTATAAGGCATGGGCTGCAAAAAAAACAATGTTATTTTATAAAAAAAAAAGTAAAAAAGTCGAAAAAATATTTTGGTAGTACTTTAACAGAAAAGACAGAAAAATGTAACATTCAAATTATAAAACGATGAAAGCTATAAAATAATTTATCTCAGAAGTTATCGACGCTTATTTTTTTACGTGTATTTTTTTATAAATCAAATAATTGATATTAATGACTTTGAAAAGAATTAATGGTACTATTAATTCTTTTCAAAGTCATTGCAGCATGAATACGAAATAAGTTAAATAAATTTTAACAGTTGAAAGCTGCATTGTATGAAAACTGAAAGTCGTTTTCCTTTACCTTTACTATGTAATTATATTTACAAGGCCAGGAATATTATTTTCTTTATTTAACAAAAATGAATTCCAAATAATGTTGACAATTCCTTTTAACGATTTCTCATAGTTTCTTCCTAATAAAATATCAACAAATAAATCTCTTACAAATACACACAAGCACATAATTTTTAAAGCTGTCCACATTGTCTCACCATGTGAGTGTACTAAATTTATTCTTGTAAAGGCTTTAAAATAAATTTTGATACCTAAAATACTAACTCGACTGCTTTTCATCCGAACATGTGTAACAGATTAAATCATTTCATCATTTAAAATATACTACCTACTATCAAAAATGTTCGCAATTATCTCATACGTCTCTTCCAGACACGAGCCGTGAGCTTCATTTAACATTTAAATGACCAACTAATCAATCAAAATAATTTGAAAATGAATTCCGAAACATTGCCTTGATGAAAGATATTTTGAAAATTAAAGAATTTCAAATACTGAAACATTATAATTTAATTGCATTGTTACTTTCTAATCTCAAATTCTTCCAAATTATATTTCTTTAAATTCTTCGTTGATTCACGACATAACATACTATCAATTGATAGATTTTTCAGTATTTTTTTAGAACATATAAAATATAAAATAATTCATAACGTGTATACTTACTAATTCTTCCTCCTTTTCACTATTAATTGGTATCGTTGGAAAACTCTCCTTATATTCCGGATAACTAATCATCAATTTGTAACTGACTTCTTGAACATCAACTCCACCTCTGACTTCAATATTGGTGATATTCTTGAGAGGAACGCGAAAATTAAAAGCACACCAGTGATGCCCATTCACGCTCACCATAAACTCCTTATCGGCAACAAAAATATCTACGCAGAAACGTTTCCCGACGTGAAAGTCGAATTTCATAACTGTGGTGGTTTCTTCCTGCCCCCAGTGCCCATTTATACGACAATTCCTAACGACGTATTTCTGCTCCATGCGAGGGTTGAAATGGAATGCAATATCTGCATTTCGTTCCGTTCCGCATGTTAGATTTATTGAAAACCTACGAGGAAAAAATGCAATAAAAACTTCATCCTAAAGATACGTAGGTATTACAAGACACGGGTACGGGGTATGCAAAGAATACAGACGGAATTCGATTCCGGAAGTAAATCGTAAACGAATAAATCACATTTTGTTTGGTTTAGTCGCAATGTAATCTCCGCATGGTCGATCGTATAATTTCGAATAAAAGTTTAATAATGAACAATTATTAATTTTAGAATACTGTTTAATATAAAGCAAATTTATTGTCGCAATCAATGTTTTGTTTCGACAAGTTACAACTTTCGTTGTTGTCCAGTAAATAGGTACTTTTTTGAGTTGTAATACACTTTTGAATTCCACACTACACTATGCTTCGGTCTACTACTACAACATTGTTCCGAAGCAGCGAACACAAAATCTTTAAAAAAATTTATTTGATTTTTTAACTTACTTATTTTCATATTTATTTAAATTTTGGCTTTAAATATTGAGAGAATACATTTTTAATATTGATGCAATGATAATGATTTGTGAAATAGTGAAAATAACGCCGAATCATCGCATGTAAATGTTCCTTTGCAGCAAATCATGTTATTCCTGCCAAAGGAATCTACTTTTCATCACGATGCACATTAAAATGGCTACAGTATTTAGAACTGAATGTTCAAAAAAAATGACGTTTTTCGAAAATTTTAACTGAAGATAGGACCGTCGACATTACCTATTAAAATAGTGGGACCTATAGAATGACTGTATATTATAGGTATTTGATTTTATATGTCGCAGCAAATATCTGCGCTATTGTTTGAATTAACAAAAAATGTTATACAGGTGTCCAGGGATGGGGTTACAAAGGGGAAAAACTTTTTTAATATGCATTTTACAGAAAAAAGTTATTATTTATAAAAAAATTCTGCTTTCCTCAAAACGCCGAAAAACATATTTGGATTTGACTACAGACATACAGGTACTTATAAATTCAATATTATTGCAGCTGATATTTTTATTTTTCAACTAAACAACAATCAGTTTTCGTAATAAACAACTTAATAAGTACTATTGGCTATTTTACGTTTATAAAAAATACCACTTGGTTCATAAGTTTTAATGATAAGATAATATAGTCGTCAATTTCCAAGAAAATGGATTGTCAGAAATGGCCCAGTTGAATGGCCTGTGCTAGGTCACCTGATATTACAATTGATTTCTTTTTGTGGGGAGCGTTAAGAGAAAAATTGTTTGCTCATGATGTAGTCCAAAATTTAGATCAATTATAACAAGCAATAAGGGTGAATGCGGTGAATGAGATTAATGTGCCTGCTACGACACACAAAGTTTACAATGAATTTATTAAAAGAGCTGAAAAATGTATACAAGTTGGATGCAGCTCTATTGAATAGTGGATGTTAGATCTATTTTAAGTTAACAATTAATACTTATTTCCTTGTCTATTACAAAAACTGATTGTTGTTTAGTTGAAAAATAAAAGTATCAGCTGCAATAATATTGAATTTATACGTAAGTGTTTTGAGGAAAGCAGAATTTTTTTATAAAGAATAACTTTTTTTGTAAAACGCATATTAAAAAAGTTTTTCCCCTTTGTAACCCCATCCCTGGACACCTGTATATGAAAGTTATTAATGTGTCGAAATCAGAAAAACAATTGAACATCAAAAAATTCAGGTATAGCATTTAACATTTTAAATGAAACGTACTCATTATTATTACATATTCTGAAACAAGATGAATTTATCTTTACAACAGTATATCACATGTTATACTACGTTGAAAACGTACACACTGTAAACAATGTGTTCCTTAAACATGTTGAGTGCGGGCGACATACACATTGCCTTTGTATAAAAAATAAAAAATTGCATTTGTACTTAAAATGTTTTATTTTTTTATGCCAGGGCAACATATGCATCGCCGACACTCAACGTGTTTAAGGAACACATTGTTTACACTGTCTTCGTTTTCGACGCGCTCAGTTATTTATTCTATTACGCCAATAATTAATGAAATAAGTATAATATGTGATATACGGTTGTTTACAACGTGTTTATGTATACAGCATTATTTTTCTCAACTATCGGCTGCGGATTCAAGAAATGTTTGAACGCCATTTCCCATTTTCCCAATATTGCCAACTGAAACAGTTCGTCCGTAATTGCCAACTTTAAGTGCATAATAATAGCTCTTGTTTTACGTTCGGTTTTATTATACCATTGTTTTATTTTCGTTGCCAGATTAATTTATTATATCGTAAATTATTTACGACGTTAAAATTTTACGTTTTCCTTTAGAGGCGACTACATTTTCCGGAAATACCACATAGTTTCATACCTATTCTAATCTAGATTTAAGAGAAAAATAAATTCGCCGAACACATTCTTTATGTTGCTAAGTCTGATTCTCAATTTTTACGTTTCGTACTTAGATCATCTAGACAATTCGAAATTCTGTTTGAAAATATGTCTATCGAATGGTTATATTATGCATTTTTCAGAAGTAAGCTTGAATATGCTTCAATTGTTTAGTATCCTTGTTATCCACATGAACAACTGGAAATTGTTCAGAAGCAATTTTTGAAAAATCTCTGCTTTCAATGAGAGCCCGTCTCCATAGATTTGCCTGGCAGGAATGTGTGTTGATTTTCATGGAAAGGATATTCGAAAGGTATCTATCCTTGATATGCCTCTCCATTAACCTCTTCCTTATTTTCAGGAGATGTGTGGCTTATAGGTGTGAAGTCAAAGACCACTCTTACTGTTCTTCTAGAAACCCAAAACGTCTTGGCTTTAAGAAGATGTAACGGGTGGTCTAATAGCACCTACTAAATTCTAAGCAATAAAAACTGAACAACAGTTTTAATGTTGATCCTTTCCCAGACTAAATCAGTTAGAATTTTGTGGTGTCGGTTCCACACAATAGTGACGTGATCCCATTCTTTAGTAAATCGTATACCTATTGGTCATTACTACTAGCCAAAGCAAAATACACAAATAATATAAACTTTAAATATAACTGCTCATAGTCATAGAACAATCGGAAAAGAAATCCCTCTTTGACTTTACCAATGAATTAATACATTTCTTCTAACGATTTCTTTACTTTATGCACAGAAACTTATGACAACATAAATCTTTGAAATTAACATTTACTTTACATTTCGCTCAAATATAACTGTCATTCGCAAGAATCTCAAAACATAAGCCAAATCATACATAAATTACAACGTCGTCAAAAAGTATAAACAAGAATATTCACCTGTTACATCCTTTTTGAACGTATCCAATGACGCTCACCATCAAACCAATTCGAAGATCTTCTATATCGCCTACATATGGCAAAGCCTGTTGAGAATAAGATAAATCACTTATTCTGGCTACATTTAAATACATGATTAATTGATTTGTGCATTACAGCCGACAAATAATTTGTGCTTATGTGTCATGAAAATTGTGACGGTTTTAAAACAAACATTCAGTTCATGTCAAGCTAACTCATGTTAAAACAATGCGCTATTTATTTCTGTTTTGTAGGTGTGCTCACGTCAATGTCAGTCAATTGATGTCATATTAACATAGAATACTACATCCATGATTATTAATAGAGTAATTTAATACAACCCAATACGTCCTGGCGACTGGCAAACTGTGCTAGTTTACGATATTACCGACGGGAAACCGAATATAATACGTGATATGCTGTAGTGTAGAGTATTGATTTACACTGCCAACGGAAATGTATTAAATTACTGTTAGGAATTCCAAACTGGTTCATTTCGAATACCAACATAACAAATCTTAATTAATACCATGGATTTAATACTTGTGCGAAGTTTTGTAAACGTAAGTTTAATCCCACTTGTATCAAAGAATATTGTTGAAGATTAACTACCTAGCGCTATTATATAAATCTATTTGCGAAAACGGCATATTAATGAAATACCTCAAACCTTGTTCAATTTAATGATTCAGATTGTCCTTGTCAATTGAGTCAGCATTGCACGAGACAGAAGAAGATAGCATATACATAATCCAATGACGGGAATTCTTTGTGTCCATTTCTGACATTTAAATATTTTCTTAATAAACAAAATGAATATAACTTTTCAGTAATGTCAATTTAACTTCTTAAAAATCTGTAAATTTGCATTAATTCATAATTAAGAGACTAAAAATAGTCTAATCAAGAAATAGTGTGACTAATAAAGTAATAACAAAATCGAAATCACACACTGGTGAGGTCGCGCTATTTGCTATCCTCCTCACTTTCGTATAAGTAGCGAGTTTCTTTGTTACTCACAAACAATTTTCGAATATTTCAGGTTCCTTAGCACAATCAGTATAATATAGTTATAACATGCCATCATTACATATTAAAGTCCAGTATATCTATCAAAAAATAAGTCAAAATCTACATAAAATAACGTAAGTTGGGTCATAGTATAATTTGTTAGAGGGATATATTCTGAGCATAATGCCGGATATGAGGGGTCCGTCGAGTGTCAGTGGCGCCGCTATCGCGAGTAACGCGTTTAATTCGATATCTCCAGAACGAATCATTTTACACAAAAAACTATACAGACCTTTTCTCTTATAAATTGAATTTCCTAACTTTTAGAACGAATCATTTTACATAAAAACTATTCTCTTATAAATTGAATTTCCAAAGTTTTTTATTCGAAACTTTTTTTCCAACACTAATACTTGTCGAGTTATTACGTTAGAAATTCACAAACTTCCTTACTTTCGTCTGTTTTTTGCTTTTATCTTCCTAACCGTTCACTTTTATCGAATTTTATCTATTATCAAACTTAGAGACCATCGACATCTTTTGTTTAAAACATTTTTCTCTACTAACAATAGTTTGATAGTTATTGCTTAGATTATTGATTGAACTCCGCGCTATCGTCGTTACGCGTGTTCACGGACGCGCTATTACAAATGTTAGTGCTGCTTACTTCAGTCAGTAGGTGAATCAATCAACATGCGATAACGTAATTTGGGTGATATTATAATTGTTAGAGGGGCGTATTCAAAGCATAATGCCGAGAACACACTCAGCGCCTGGCTTGATTCACCTACTGACTGGACTAAGCAGCACTAACATTTGTAATAGCGCGTCCGTGAAAACGCGTAACGACGATAGCGCGGAGTTGGATCGATAAACTAAGCAATAACTACCAAAGTATTGTTAGTAGAGAAAAAAGTTTTAAACAAAAGATGTAGATAATTAAATGATCTCCAAGTCTGAAAATAATAAAATTCGATAAAAGTGAACGGATAAGGATAAAGGCAAAAAACAGACGAAAATAAGGAAGTTACTTGTTACTTGTCGAGTTATTTCGTTAGAAATTCACAATTTCTAACGAAATAACTCGACAAATATTGGTGATGGAAAAAAAAGTTTCGAATAAAAAAGTTTGGAAATTCAATTTATAAGAGAATAGTTTTTGTGTAAAATGATTCGTTCTCGAGATATCGAATTAAACGTGTTACTAGCGATAGCGGCGCCACTGACACACGAGGAAACCCTCAAATCCGGCATTATGCTCAGAATACGCCCCTCTAACAAATCATACTATCACCCAAATTACGTTATATTATGTAGATTGATTCACCTATTTACTGGACTAATTAAACATATCCTCATATTAAAACTTTTCACCCGTCATATCATGACAAGCAAAAAAAGATAGCGAAATAAATCTGTCGGCATATTTTTATAACTGGGTGTTTAGTGGGGAGACTAAACTGCATAATTAAACTTTCTGAACATAAGTTGAAAATTTTAATTTCAACTCGATTTGTTATCAAAAACCAATGCCTGACTTCAAATATGCACCTACAACTTTTAAAAATAAGTAACATTATGACAGATGTGTGACAGAAGAATCAAATTTATTTATTTATCCAGGATTTACTTAAGTGTTAATATTATATTTTAATTAATTTAAAATCCTTCAATTAAATGTACAGATTGTTTCTAAATGACTGACTGCGCCGCCTTTTGCTAATGTTGCACAAAACTAGCTGTTGCCGCTCAGTAATTTATGTGAAAATTATATGTACAAGTACATCATTAATTAAGTCATAAATGAACGTATCTAACGATTTACACATTTTTTATGTAACTTATGCATATCTTATCCTTATCCTATCTAACTATCTATAACCTTTATTATCAAATAAAAATATTTCAAATTTTTATTAAAATAGTTTCATAACATGTGTTTAAAATTATAGGCAGAAAACTGCAAAATCACTTTCACTTTGACAATTATATATACGTATACTCCATAGATAATATAACCTACTGGATAGAATGGACTCTTTCTAACAAATGCTCTAAACCTTAATGGCTCCATCTGTACGCTTGGAAGAATATTAAAATATCAAAGCATGCTTGGATTCAATTTCTATACATTTCAAATTTAGGTATTTTAAATTATCTCTATCAAATAATATTTCGTTTTAAAAATCATCACATTAGATTATTAGTAAGAGTTAAGTATGTAATATAATTTATCAAAAATCAAATAACACTTACATGTGAAAAGTTTATTGTGAACATAATGATGTTACATCTATAAAAAACTAATTGTTCACAATTTTCGTCTGCTCCATATATTTCCGTTTGTCTTCGTTTCCTATTTGTAGATATTTTCCTCGCAAATTTCTTTTTCTGTTTATTTCTTCCATACATTTTTCGTTCATTCAAACCTTCTTTTTCGGTATTTTCCTTATGGTTAGGTTTTTTCATATATTCGTTGTAAATTCCTAGTTTCTATATTTATTACTTCATTATTTTTCTTGCATTTTTATCATAATTATCATATGTCTCTTCCTTAACATTTGCTTGGATCGTCGTCTGGTTGTTCGTATGTGTTTTGCTAGTTTTTTGTATCTTGTAATTGCTCTAAGCCTTCGTGCCATTTCCAGCATACTCCATCAGCTTTTTATATCCTATTTTTGTCTTGTTTCCTTTTCCTCTTTCCCCCTTTGCTCTTTGTGTTAGTTTCTTTTTGTATTCCTTATTCTTTTTTCGTAAGGTCTGAATCAATGAAGATATTTTGTTGGAGACTCCTTCATTTACTTTTGTTTTTTAAATTCTCTATTTTGTCCGTAAGGATTTGTATTTCTATCATACACACATTCTCTCCTATTTTTTGAGCACATTTTATTTTAACACCCACTTGCAATCCTTTTGATAAAAAGTTTTCCAGTGTTCCCTTCAGTACTTCATCTCTCAAATTATTGACTTTAATTGCGGAGCGAAATTAATCAGCATCTTCCGCTGTACCGAAGTGTTATAAACAAGGAAAATTTATTTTCTAATCCGTTTTAAATAAACTTGCGCTGATTCTCTTCTATCCTTTCCTTCAAGAACTCTATTAATTTGTTGTCTTTTTTAGTTCTACAAAAATTGTTCACAATTTTCCTCTGCTCCATATATGTATTTCAGTTTGTCCTGTTCGTTTCCTGTTTGTAGACAAATAACTTAACACAAAAAGGAACAATATTAAAGAATAATTAAAGAAACGCTATAAGAGAATACGAAAAGACATGAAAACTTTTTAAATATGTCATAAATTTCATTTTTTTTTTATTGTAACCATGACAACGTTATTATAATCTTTAATTCGTCATATATAGTTTTCTCAGAAGTTTACGTAAAGAAAAAAAAGATGATACATGGTGTGTCAGCACCTCTACCGGACTGGAGAATAACAATGGTTTGGAACAAGAATAAGGTTTCAGTTGGCCAATCCAAGTGGACTTTCTATCTTGTTATATTTTCTATGGTATACTCTTTATACTACATATTTCGTATAGCAATGTCTATTTGTCATACCGACTTGACAAGAATAACAAGCAAAAAGCGACAAACAACCAGTACTACAGAATTTCATTCACTATTTTCAAAAGGCGGCACAGACAAGCATTTAGAATCACATCCCTATAACAATGGATACAATGCCATTTGACATTTTCAACTTGGACCATGGGGTTTTATCTTTAATAGCTAATTGGCGAACCATGTTTTAGTTTCTTCCATGTTTATGGAGGCGCTGGGAGATTAGATAAATGAATTGTAATTCGTAAGATGGCGCCACGAGATAACGTCAGTAGAACTGTATAGAAAATATAAAATTGCAAAAGCAAAATTTTATTTGAATCACAGTGAAAATTAAAATATCTGTTCTAAGTAAAATTTTAATCTGGTGAGCCGCTCATTAAATCATATCTTTCATTCCGCCGTTTGTCAACGACATATGGGATTTTTATGTAGCAGGCGTAGAATGTCATGCAAATGACAATATACAGAGTGAGCAATTGGAAGTGACCACCACGTAACCACATACGTCACAAAACTAGTGTATTTTTTTTTTGTTTTACTGCTACCTATACTGCTTATTGTATTTACGTTCTGTCATCTGACATTTAACGTGTTTCAAAGCGCTAGTTTTTTACGTTTCTCTGTGATTTTCTCGTGAGTTTTCGTAGATATAGCGTTTATTGTAATTTAACTGTCTTTTTAAAGACTACACTGC
>JAFFZR010023911.1:2505-17074 GCA_018397195.1 Lethrus apterus | reverse complement strand
TATTCTATGTAAAATTTAACTTTTTATCAATTAAAATATACAGGATGTCTCATAATTTTTTGTTGTTAGTTCGAAAATGCGACTCGCAACTGTATTTTTGAGTAGAAAAAACTACACATTTTTGATGTATTGACCAACACCGTAGCTTCTCTACTAACAAAGTTATCACATGTGCGGTGACCTGTATTAATGTCGTCGTAGCTCTTTTGTTTTTCATTTCTGGGTTATAGTAGTATAAGAAGATTTTGTGCAAAATTTCATTTTCTACCGACTGCTACATAAATATACAGGCTGTAATTTAAAAAAATCTAATTATCTGAGTTGGCTCTGAAATGTGATGCGCAATTGTTTTTTTGTGTGAAGCATTGTAATCAGCGGAAAAATCACTGTACCTTTGCTAATTTAACCGACTCTGTAGCTCCAAAAATAACGAAGATAGCAATAGTGCGCAGATAACTTTGAACATTCTGTATATTCTGCATTTAATAACATTATTTAGAAAAACTTGAAGTTTCATAAAAAAGAAAATAAAAAGAAATGAAGATTAAAGGCCTTGGTAAGAAGGATGGTTTCCAATTTCCAATTTCCAATTCCAATTTATTTATTCAACACAAAAATCAAAAATAACGTACTTCAAACGAAAGAACGATCCAATTCGAAAAGAAAAATTCCAACCACACTTCGACGCCTCAAGATGGAAGGAGTTTACGATTGAGAAGAAAATCTTACACCTCTTGATCGAAAAAAAAAATGACTAAAAGCAGGCTATGAATAAATGAAATTACGCTTATCATAAATTGTTGTTTTGTTTTTTAATGACAACCGAACGCACGCTCATCCAGCCAGACACAAGTAGATGAGTACTTGTGTGATAGAACTTGAATTTTTTTCCCGTCCTTTAAAACCGTATATCAACGTATAGTAGATATGAAAATTATATGTGTTTTATACCAATGTTTATTGCTTGGCGCGCATCATCAAATTCATCATAAATGACAATAAACAATCCGCACACACATAGAAACGTCACAGAGTCCCCCAAAATCCGACGAACATGACCGCTCAATCAACCCCAACTTCGAACAAATAAACATGTTAGTATGACGACCGCACGCACCCCGCATAATGATACGGAAACAACGTCCCAATTCGCACCCTTATGTCGAACATTCGCAAGGCGATGTTGGAGCAGATTAACACGCATGTTTAATAAATAGCCGGATTTGCCAGCTGCACCTCGAGTACCGAAAGGACAGATTCGGGTCGCAGCGGCCCAAAATAAACCGTGCCCCCGTTTCACGAGGAGGACGCGTCGGCGCGTCGCGTTGGTCCAACGTAACGATTGTTGTGACACAATGGCGCAAACAAATTGTAATAATATCGATGCGCTTTTGCGGCTTGTACAAATACACTAACAATGCACACAGCCCCTGATTAGGTCGTTATTCGTGCGACTCCGACGATAATGGAAATATCGAGACGATTTTTCAACTTTTCGACTGAATCGGGAATGTACGAGGAGGAGGTCGAGTTCATGAAAAGATTAAATAAATAACGTGATGTATTGGAAATTCTCAGGCTCATGATCACTATGTTCAGAAAGTTCTACTCGAGTCATGTTTTCAGTGAAAAAAAAAAAAAGATTCAGAGTAGACCATGACTATATATTTACAATTAGTCATACGGATTTATGACAATAAACCTGGAGTTCAACTGTTCTTCAAAAGTTGCCACAATTAATCTGCTCTAGAGGTATGGGCGGATTTCTAGAGTAACAAGATCTTCGCAGAAAAGATAAAACATACATTTAAAACTTTTGATACTTGAATTGCTAACGTCACTAGGCATGGCTTATGTCAGATGTGCTTCAATATATACTTAGTGGCGGTAAAAACTTCGGTTGCCATTAATCAACAAACGACAACAATTATTTATGATAAATATCATTTCATTCATTTCATAGCGTGCTTTTAATTATTTTTTTGACGAGGTATAGTTAAGATTTTCTTCTTAATCGTAACTCCTTCCATCTTGAGGTGTCGAAGTGTGTTTGGAATTTATTCAGCCTTTTCACATTGGCTCGTTCTTTCCTCTGAAGTTTCTTTGACCTCCACTGGTGAAGAAGAGAATTTATTTAATTAATTAATAGTGCTTGTTTTTTGCTAGAAAATCAACTCAACCCATTATTTGTGATTTTTGTCTTGAAAAATAAATTGGGATTGGAAATCAACCATTATCCTTCATACCAGGGCTTTTAAAAGTTTCTTTTTAATTGATTTATATTTTTTTTATTTTTTAATTTTTGCTTTAAACCTAATTCATTCTGATGTCAAATCTTCATTAGTTTTTATTTTCTTTTTTTTATGAAACTTCAATTTTTTCTAACTAATATTATTACTTAAATGCAGAATGCTTATATAAAAACAAATGAAGATTTGACATGAAAATGAATTGGGTTTAAAGTAAAAATTTAAAAAATCAATGGCTTCCAATTTCAAGGCTTTGCCTTATTTTTCAAAACAATTTTTTTTCTTTCTTTTTATGAAATCGAATCTTCTTTAAACAACAAAATAACAAAATGTAATACGACAGGACAAAATACAAGTTATGAAGACTTGAAATTAGAAAAACCAGCATCAAACTAAAATTTTGAAAAGTTTTTATTTATTAAATACATTTTTTTACTTGAATCCCAACACAACCCAAAACAAAGACTTGAAATTTGTAGAAAAACTCCATTTAAATAAAGATCTTGAAAATACCCTTGATATATAGGTATATATATTTTTAATTTTCTGTAATTTTTATGTCGAGTCTTCAACGGTTTTAGATCATTTTCTTCTTTCCTTCAACAAAGATTCCTGTATATTTTATTTTTTGTTGTGAAACTTACAAAATGACAAAATTTAAATTTGGAACACCCAAATAAAAACGGGAAAGACTTGAAATTGGAAAAATTCTTATTTAATTAATTATTTTACTCGAAACCCAACACAGCCCAACAATTTTTCTGATTTTTGTGTTTATCAACCAACCTAATTCTTTTCCTAAAACTTGAGTTGAAGAAAAGTTGAAGAAAAAGGAAAAATTCTTTAAAGTTCCAAAAGGTTACCAGTGACAAAATCTTAAGATCTGCGTTTGATTTAAACCACAAGCAGGCTTATAAAATAATTTCTGATTTTTTTGTCGAACCGTAACAGAACGACGTTCAATTGTTTTTTCATTTTTGTAAAGTTATTTTTTACGATTAAAATAAAAAAATTTAAATGAAGAAAGCTTAAAGCTTTCTTAATAATAATTATAATAATAATAACCTTTATTGACGTCATAAAAATATATAAAAATTCTACATTTTATTTTTAGATTTTTGGATTTTCACCATTGTTGATTATTAATCAAAAAAAAAAAAACTTTCTAATTGATTACATTCGAGCCACTTTGTCCTTTCTAGGAAACAGTTAATACAACCAGGTATTTCAAATTATCCTTATTGTGTAAACTTCTGTGTAAAATTTTAAATTCAATAAAGATTATGGTAACCCGATCTAATCAGTTTAGGACAAACACTTCTCGACATAATTAAGCCTCTAGAGATAATTGAAAAGACCACATATATAGTTTTTGTCACACTGGAGGTCTATTTAAGCGGTTTACGATTTTTTTCTTTTGTAAACGGACTTTGTAAACGGACGGATTACTAAGCAGCGACGGCTTGTCTTCGAACACAACCTTTTTTAAATATTGATATTTGCTAGTCAAAGCCCACAAACTGATGAACTTTACGTCGATTTCACATAAAAACACGAACCGCCACTGCTCAGTCCACTTAAATACAACCGAATCCGTCCAACTAAAGTCCAGGTGTAATCCGTTTTCCGAAAATCGTGTTGTGTTCAAGTTAACTGTAAACTGTTGCGACAAGTTTTCTAAAGCTGTTTAGACTTAAAAGTATTATCCTAAGTACGTACAACTTACCGGATTTCGAGCCGAAGAAGTATCGAGATAAATACGAAACTTTTGTTAATTTAAATTAAACGAACTACCCAAGTTGAGCCCATCGCTTTGGATAAACGTTTGTAATTTGTGGTCGTTATTATGAAACAAAATCCAATCGGAGCAATTTTGCACCCAGGTGAGAAAAATACGATAAACGACAATAAATAATTCATAATCTAGGTGGCCATGTGCGTTAATATGAGTCTTGTGACAGACAACCATCGCCGTCAATACCTACCCTTTTTTTCTCACCCCGAATGAGAGCGATGCCAGTCAAGAATGGGGGTCGCATATGTAACCGTTTAACTTAATAGGGGGGAAACGCGTTGAAAGAAACCAAACTCAAAGTCCACAAACGCCATAATGTTTATCGTATACGATGGGGTGAAAACTGGTCGAAATACACACCATAATATAGCCATAGAGGCTATATACGGTGCCCTGTTTGTTGAGAAAAGCGTACGATTTTCAAACAGGTTCGATTGTAAATGTTAAATTATGAAACCTGCGTGAAAATTATGTTTGTAAATAAAATACAAGTTACGTTTCAAAATAAAAATATTAAACTTGTAATTGGAAATTGTGGAGTGCTTCAGGGTCAACTTTTTGGACCATAATTGTTTTGAATCTATAAATGTTTACTGTAGATTAGTACTGTATAATATTATTACATTTAACAATTTAACAAATTTTGGAAATAAAAGTAAACGCCTGATGATTATATTTTTATTAATGATAATAATAATAATGCTCTAAAAATGTAAAAATAGAATGTTCCATTTAAAATAATGAAGTTGCAGTACTTTTCGGCGAAACCGGAAGTTTGACGAAATCACAATTTACATCAGATAATGGAGAATTATGTGTTCATTAGTTGATCAAAATTTTATTTTTTTATCTTAATAAATATAAAATCTTTAGGTGCGAATACACCAATATATAACAAACAGATCTTGAAGACAAACTCCTAAATGAACGAATTTTATAAACAAATTTTGATCAAAATTATTTTCATTTGTTTTGGTATAAAAATAAACATCTTGAAGACGGACTCCTAAATAAATAACAAAAATTGTTTTCATTTGTTTTTCATCTCGCGGGAAAAGTTCCTCAACTTGTTTGTAAATTATCTCTCTATACCAGCTCGTCTTTTCGACTAACAAAACATAAAACAAACGCGTAATGTCTAAAAAAAACATCGAGCATTAATCGATGCAGCAACGTATATTTTTCCTCGCAAAATAAACTCCACCTAAACGGCCGCCGAAACAAAACACGGTTCCTCCCAACGGGGCCGTTTTCCGACTTTCATTGGTCGCGTCCCATTGGCTCGTCAGACGGAGGCGTTCAGCACGACGTTATATAACCGAGTCGACTCGCAGAGCCCAGCAGTGGCAGATGTTTTTCGGAGTCGATTCGGTGCGCAACCCATTTAAAAACAAAAAATCGCGAGTTTAAACAATTGAAAATCGTGGCTTCGCAAACGGTATTCGTGTGAATTAAGTTGTTTAAAGTGTTGTTTAAAACATTTTTTTTTTTGAGAAAATCTACTTGGGCATTGGTATGAACAAATAAGCTTAAATGTGTAGGAATAGATGGCTTTGGGATCCACTATAACTTTTCAATCAGTTATGATAATGGAATGATTGGATGAAGATGAATTATTAATAATATCAGTTAAGAAAACAAACATTTTTAGTGATATTTAATTCATCAAGAGATTGCTACATAACCTCATTCGAACACATTGGGATTTTAGTGGAAAATTTCTCAATAAGTTTCGTCTCTAACGTCGACGATGTAAATATGGTTTATTTCGAAGGCAAGTCGACAAAAATAGCAACCATGTCCCAAACTCCACTGAAATCCTTCAACATAAGTTCGATTTTGCCCGAAACCCTTTTGGACGACAACCAATCCGAAAACGACAACGCGGACAACCATTCGGACATTTCCGATTCCGATTCCGATTTGGACGTGACGGGAACACCACCGCCTCTCGACTGTTCGAAAAGTTCCGACTGTGCGAAAGAAACCACGAAAGACGAGAAAAAACCCAACGATAAACCCCCTTACAGTTACAACGCTTTGATCATGATGGCGATCAGAAATAGTCCGGAAAAACGATTGACTCTGAACGGAATTTACGAGTACATCATGCGGAATTTCCCGTATTATCGCGAAAATAAACAAGGCTGGCAGAATTCCATCAGGCATAACTTGAGCTTGAATAAATGTTTTGTGAAAGTTCCGCGACATTACGACGATCCCGGAAAGGGTAATTATTGGATGTTGGATCCGTCGGCCGAAGATGTTTTCATCGGTGGGACGACGGGAAAATTACGAAGGAGATCGACGGCGGCCTCGAGATCGCGACTCGCCGCTTTTAAACGTTCCATGGTTATGGGCGCGTATCCCGCACCGTTTTCCGCCTATAATCCCGCTTTGATGGGTTTATATCCGAACCCGGCGTTATTGGCTTCAATGTACCAACGATACAACCCTTACATTCCGTCGGTTTTACCGAAACCCACGCCGATTCCGTCGCAAGGATTTGGCATCGAACGGCTTCTACCATCTCCGGAGGCGACAGCCTCATTTTTAAGACCACCGACAGGCTTTGAATTGTACGGTGGTTTACGACTACCGGGGTTGCTTCCGCATTCGCTCAGTTTGGGGCAGAACCTCACGGCGCATTCCAGTTCGTCTTCACCCGAACCACGGAACGAAGGTTTGCTGAAACCGGTGACTGTGATATCAAGACAAACTTGAAGGTGGTAGTTAATTAATTTATTGCGTGAAGCGACGATGCAAATTGTTTTTGAAATTAACGCGATTTTTTTAATGGAATTTGTAAAATTCTGAGGTAACGCCGAAAATCATTTTGTTCCATTTTGAAAGCAAAAAAAAAAAATCCAGTCAAATAACTTGAAACAATTATGGTTGATTTCGTTATGGTTTGAATCCCAAAACTTTATGAAAACTTAACACAAAGCGCAAAAAATCGAATTTTCAAAACATTTTTACTCTTTTGTTATGAATATTTTAAATCATTTAGTTCCATTTTCAAACAAAAAAATACAGTCAACTAACTTGAAATAATTGTGGTTGATTTCGTCATGGTTTGAATCCCAAAACTTTTAACGCAAAGCCCAAAAATATGTATATTTTTAAACTTTGAAAGTACTTAAGTTTTACATAATTTGACTTGAAATTTGTAGAATTGAATATAAACTTTACAAAAATTTTAACAAAACTTTCGTAATGAACCCTAACTCTACAAACTAAACATTAACTTAACAGATTTTATCAAAACTGTATTAAAAGCAAACATTACAGAATGCACCTAGACTTTACAGAATGAGTCTTTACATAATTGTACCTAAATTTTGCAGAACGAACGCAAACTTCACAAAACGCGCCTAAACTTTACAGAATTTAAATTTAATGTAAAGTTAACAGACTCGTTCAAAATTTCATAAAATTATACTCACACTTTTGCAGAATGTCGTCAAACTTTGCAGAATTGAATCTAAACAATAATATTTTTGTTTGAAGTACCTATTGTTTATTGCTTGCTTAATTAGCAAGTCACACCTAACCAGCAGCATAAAAAAATCTCTTTAAAACAATTGAATTAAAATTAAGGTTAAAACGATGAAATTTGTTTAAAAAAAATCGAAAACTCGTTAAAAATTGATGTTTTACGTCAAACTTTCCAGAATTGAAACCAAACTTTACAGATTTCAAGTAAAAAATTATAGAATTGAAAGAAACATTTATAGATTTGAAGGAAACCCGTAAAGAATTGAATCTAAACTTATAGATTGATTGAAATTTTAAAATACATTTTAAATACCTAAACTTTACAGAAAGTGGCCGACTTTACATGAAATTAAACTTTATAAAATAAGGTTACATTGTAAAAAATCCTTGATGAAATCAACCCTATCGATCGTAAAATATTTTTAAAAAAACAGTCTAAAAAGGAGAAAATCGTAGAAATTTGAAACCAATCTTGATTCAACTTTATCAATTGTATTCAACAATTAAGTGACGAGCAGAAAAATTGTTTGGGGTTCAACTTCTAGTTGAAAGCCTGTTTTTCAAAACTTAACCTAAACTAAATAGGAATAAAACGGAATTTAAAAAATCGTCGTTATCGCGGAATTTAATTTGAACATATTATGTTTAACGTTACACCAATTTGAACATTCAAATACATTTTGCAACGTTCGCGTTTAAAGTCGCACACAATTTGTAAATATGTAAATAACAATATTTATTAATTTCGCAATAATCTTGGACAAACCAGTGAATTGCAAAAGCTCCCCCATTGTCAAATATGGACAATATTGTTGCACACGTTTGATTTCAGTCGATATCCGTAGGTGTGCGTGTACATATATTGTGAATGTGTATCATGAAAGTTATACGTTGTATGAATAAATTTAATATTTTTATGTTTTTGTTTTTTTTCCGATCCTCATATTTGTGCAAAATTGTTTCATAGAGTTTTTTGTAATGAAAGAAAGTTTCAAAATTACTTTAATTTGTTTCTTCTTTTGTTTCTCTGACTTAAAATGATTAAATTAAATTATAACGATTAGAAAATTTAAAAAGTTAACAGCAAAGAAACTCTGAAATTTTAACTCGTATTTGTTTCTCTGGCTTTTTGTTTTTCTACATATTGTCTACATATCTGTTAAAATACAATAAATTAAAAAAAAAATTTCAAACTGTATTGTGTCAAACAGCAAAAAATATCTTTAAACGTCAAAATATAAAACGTACATTTTGTTGCATTTTTTTTCTAGGTTTTTTCAATTCTGTAGAAATGTGAAAATAGTAATAAAAACAAATATTTAAAGTTTTATTTCTATTTTTCTTTTATTTTTTCCGTAATTTTAAACTTTACAAAAAAATGGTCCTCGGTGTATTGGCCTTAAAATTTTTAATAGTTTACAGCATGGTGTGCGGTCGTGTAATTTTGCACCCAGTTTAAAAAGGCAATTAAATTATATCTTGTGGAAAGATGTGTGTATAATTTAAACGAATATTTCTGCCAAATTTAGTTTTAGTCTTAGTTTAAGGTTTAGTTATGACAATTTCTATACATCTAAATGTTACACAGAAATAAAGAGAATATTAAAAATTAAAAAACTGACAGACTCGCGTTTTTCATTTGTTTTTTACGTTTTTCAGTTCTGTAGATAGCATAAATTTAAAAAAAAGATTTCTTTCACTGACATTCTGTTGTTATTTTTGTCAAAAAACCCATAAATTAAAAAAAATTAAATTTTCCATAAAAACAAATGTTAAATGTCAAAGAACACCGAAAATTTTAACAACAATGTCGTCTTCTAAAATTTTGAGAAAATTTTGTGAATATTTGAAAATATAATTTTCGTTTTGTAACAATATTCTGGGCATGTTTTTAAAGAAATAAGAGAAAAGATTTTAATCCCACGACTTTTACGCAAACACATGACACTAATTAATCATTTTAATTAGTAAACAATCGGGCAACGTTGGAAATCGTATATATCTAAATATTGACATTGTCACGTTGGCGATAAACATGTTAAACGATTTTTTCTCCGTTAATTGAACATAATAAAAAAAAACTTCGTAACTCGTATCTTGCGACAACTTTTTAATTTAGGCGTTCCGAACGGCTTCGCTTGTTTAAAAAAATAACCACGTTATGTAATCATTGTAATCAATTGTGAGCCCAACCTTTATTTTATTGTCTGGACTATTTATCTTGGTAACATTAAATACAATTTGTATTGTATTCAGGCCATTGTTTATGGGGGCATATTAGTCATTATTTTTGCAAATTATGCAAGAACCTTAAGGTCTTTCAAATTATTGATTGAAAGTTGTTGTGTATTGTCCAGGCATTTACAGACAAGAATTTGATAAAAAGCATTTTTTTGCTATTGGACATAATTTATAATTGGCTTTGAAAATTTATTTCTTAAAATGGATGTACATTTTTACTACGTTGTAAAAAAATGTTTTTCAATAATAATAATAATAAAAAATACAATTTTGGACTCAAGCGACATCCATGTGGAACTCTACCCAGTAAAATACTAATGTAGAAGACACTAATGTATGAAATATATAAAAATGTATGTCAGATTCAAGTAATAGATGTATTTGCATGTTGATATATTTTCCTACGGAAAACATTAAAAAAAAAATTGTTTACTATTTAATTCCGTCAGTTCTATCACTCAGTTATAAATAATTAAAAAGTCTATTTTAAGATCCACTTTACAGTCCCTAATACCTATTGCGTTCTACGTTACGTCTACCATATACTCCATCTGTTGCGTCGTAATAAATTTATTTTTATTACATTTCATTTTCATTTTTATTGGTTGCTTGTTCATGATTAAAAAATAACTATAATTTCAAGTAATTACAACCAAGAATTTGACATTAAAGAAACAATTTTCATGTAAATAACAATTTCCAATGATTCCACACGTTTTGTTATTTTTTTCTTATTTGTGAGGTTATATTCGAGAATTTTGATTTTTTTGTAAGCAATAGTTAAAATCAACAATCAGGCCTGGTTGCTGATTTTAACAATTGAAGGTTACATATCTAGCAATTTTTTTGTTTGTTTTTGTTAAAGTTTAAATGTGTTCGTATGACAGAAGCGATCACTAGAATTAATCACATTTAATTACACGGCGAGAAAAAATAAAAGGGTATAGTTGTGTACAAATTTTTTTTTTTAACAAACAATTAATTTACTCCTCACGTAAATGGCTGAAAATCGAACAAAGACGCACATCGAAGTATAGTCTAAACGGCCGTACGTACGCACACGGATCGACAGATCAGATAACCGGGCGGCATCGACGAGCATCGACAATTAATAGAATTCGAGATGCGATGCGACCCGATAAGGATCGGATGTCGAGGTTAAGAGTTTAAAACGTCTTTAGAAAGCGGTCAATCAAAGGGGGGAGATGCTCGCTTCGATGGAAGAACGGAGCCACCGTCTCCGCACAATGGAACTGGTCTCCTCGGCGGCGCTCTCGATAAAACGCCGATCAAAGAGGTCTATGCGGTCGCGAACCATTAGGCATTCACTATCGTGCCCGTCGTTTGCATTGTGTGGCCTCGTTCAAAGGACTAATTCGTTCTTTTCGGTTTATTAACGCCGGATTTTTTTTTTTTTTTACATTGCACGGCAAATCTTTTAGAAGAAAATTAAGTTTCAAAATTTTCAATGGTTTCAAAGATCGTAGTTCCATAAAAAATAATATTCAACAAAATCACATCGTAATAAGTTTTCCAATTGCTGTGGGCTCCATACAATTAAAAAAAAAATTATTGGAAAATTTTATTGAAGTCCTATACAATGGGTTGAACGTTGGTTTCCCTGTCGGAAAATGGATTTTTTAAAAATTATTCGTTTCTTGTAGCCATTTCGAAAACGTGCAATAAAGGATTGAGTTGACGTCTATAACTTACGAGTTGTATTAACTATTATTATTTTATAAAGATATTTCATGTATACAGGGTGTTCAAAGTTATCTGCGCACTATTGCTATATTCGTTATTTTTAGAGCTACAGAGTCGGTTAAATTAGCAAAGATGCAGTGATTGCGAGTCGCATTTTCGAACTAACAACTCCTGTATATTTTAATTGATAAAAAGTTAAATTTTACATAGAATACTCTTCTAATAGTACAACCGTAAGATGAAAGAAAGGTCAAATTTTAATATAAAATAAGTAAATGAGTATCAAAGCTAGAAGTTCGAAATGCGACTAGCAAATGTTTTTCTGAATATGCCATTGTAATCAGTAGAAAAAACTACACATTTTTGATGCGACTGGCAAATGTTTTTCTGAATATGCCATTGTAATCAGTAGAAAAAACTACACATTTTTGATGTATTGACTAACACCGTAGATTCTCTACTAACGAAGTTATCGCATGCGCGGTGACCTGTATTAATATCGTCGTAGCTCTTTTGTTTTTCATTTCCGGAATATAGTAGTGTAAGAAGATTTGGTGCAAAATTTCATTTTCTACCGACTGCTACATAAATATACAGGCTGTTCCATTTAACAAATCTAATTATCTGAGTTGGCTCTGAAATGTGATGCGCAATTGTTTTTTTGTGTAGACCATTGCAATGAGCGGAAAAATCACTGCATCTTTGCTAATTTAACCGACTCTGTAGCTCCAAAAATAACGAAGATAGCAATAGTGCGCCGATAACTTTGAACAGCCTGTATACCTATAGGATGGAAAAAAAATCCGTACACTGGTATAAGAATTTCATGTATATACAGTGATGGAAAAAAATCCGGACATGCACTGGTATAATTAAATGGATACAGGCGTTCTACGATTTAGCCGTTTTAAGTATTTAGGCGTTTTAAGAATAAAGGCGTGCTATAGATTAAGGCGTTTAAGTATTAAGGAGTTTGATTAAGACCTCTGCAAGGAACACCTCGAAAAAAACGCCAATCGTAAAAATCAAATGTCAATGTCAAAAATCCGACGTTTTCGTTGACTTTTACTGGTTTACTCGATGGGGCTCCGTCTCAATTTTCTCTTTCCGACGTTTTTCGAGTTGGAATTCCTAATCTTTCCTAATTTTTCCTTAATCTGCCTTCTTCCTTTCTATTTCTATCTCTATCACTTACCTGATTCATCTTCTTGAATCCATTCTTGTTATGCGACCTTACAATGTCAGTTATTTGAAAAACACTTATTAACATTATTGTGCGTACATGATTTTTTTAAAACTCTTGTTACCTTAACTTAAGGACGTGTCGAGTCACGATTTAAAAAATTAAAATGCGGCGTGTTTGAATTTTTTCGAAACCACGTAAGCGAACGAACAGTCGGAGATTAAGAAATCATCTTGTAGTGTTGTGTGTAGACTTTTTTGTCGGTTCGCCGATCAAAAGCGGATGGTCGTGGACTGTCCGAGTGGATTATTCACGCAACGACGACAGTCGACGGAACAGTCAAGTACGGTCTTGTTCCACTCAGCTAATGAACTGTAAACCGGGCGGGCGGTTTCAGCTACCGACCCATCCATCATTTGACTAATTTGTTTATTATGTGCGATTTTTTTGAAAATATTTTTTAAATGGTACATACTTCCATTGATATAAACGTCACGTGATTTATTAAGTGCACAAACCGTTTTAAATTTTTTTATCGATTTGCATACTTAACGAACATTTGAATAAACGGCTAATGCATACGTAGATGGAAAAAAAATTAATTGATGTAAATACGTCCGTTACGTCGATCATCTATCATGCCTGGGCAATGTGTCAGGTTTTCTGTCAGTCGAACGTTATTGCGCACATAATAAACAGAAATTTATCGTTTTGAAAAACTCGCAACGTTTCGAATAATGGATGGATAAAAAATGTACACTTCGAATCTGCGCCGTTCCTGTTTGTATGTGTAATTATAATATTTGTGTCTGTTTATTTTCTTCTTGACATTGATGATTTCGTTATTAATCTACATTTAATTGCAAGAAAGAGTATAAACGAAGTTTATTTGAGATTGAAAAATCCTCTACGAATTCCTCTCCGCGGCCAATATTGATATGTTAATGTCCGTCGTCTTGCTACGGAGATGCGAACTCAAGATAGACATTTAATCCTTTATTAATAAGGTTTTTTCTTCGATCGCGGCCGACGTTAAAACGCGTGTTCCATTGAAGAGGAACGATGATGGAGGACATGCGATTGTGCACATACCTTTATTTATCTGGGAACGTCATCCAGATGATTGATCACCGGAGCCGCGTCGGCAACGTTTAATAATTCATAATAATATTACACTCTTAGTGGGTACAACACCAGTGACCGATGGTAAACTCCGTCACGGCAACGATCTGTCTTCGATTATGCACGCGTCCGTCTCGGCCGAGTTTTCAAAACGCCGAACGAAAGACAAAAAGAGACAAAAAGTTTGAAGAAAACTACGAAAGATGATGGCAAGAGTTGAAGTTCTTGTAGTTAACCGGTCACACGGTCAATTGGTGATATCATTTCTCCGCGCACCGATTACATATCCACTAACAATGAGTGACGTTCAAAGGGGCCGCCGTGTGCGCTGTGACGCGAACGGCGAACGCAAGAAAGAAATCGCCTCATGTATTACACGTTAATTAAATGTATCGTTACAACTATAATTTTAAAAATTGTTTTCAAATGTGCATAAATTTAAATAATTCTTTTTAAATTATTTATTTAGTAAAGAAAATTTAACATTTTAAAGAGGTTGAAAGTCAATGTTCAATCAAGGCCTACTCTAATTCACTTTTTCGATCATATGGTATAATAATTAAACCTTGCCAACATAATCCAATACAAACCAACCTAGCTTAATCAAATGGAAAACGAGACAAGTTGTTACAAAAAAAACGTTTTTTTAAATTTAATTTTTTAACATAAATTTAAAAATGTATAAATCCAATATCTACAAAAATATCTGCATAATTTTTAGCTTCTTGTGTCAGATTTAATATTTTGTGAACGACTTGATTTTCCACATAAAGCATC
>JAFFZR010023910.1:0-17441 GCA_018397195.1 Lethrus apterus | reverse complement strand
TCATTATTCGAAAATACACATTAAAACAAATTCAGTAGTACAATTTTGACAACAATTTAGTTAGAAAAAGGCAAATATTCGAAAAGACGCCCGTGGAATCAGTTATGTATGTTGCCAGAAATTGATCGTTACCATAGTTTTTCATATTTATATCATATAAAGATCAAAAACTATGGCAACGGTCAATTTCTGTCAACATACATAACTGATTCCACGGGCGTCTTTTCGAATATTTTTAATTGTCTATATCTGCCTTTTTCTAACCAAATTGTTGTCAAAATTGTACCACTGAATTTGTTTTAATATGTATTTTCGAATAATGAAACAATATACTGGGCATTCCATTTAAATTTAGTAATTCAATATTTGTTGCCGAGAAGTGGAAATTGGGAATGAAGGTTTAATATTACAGAAATGATCTTCCCTAAGGCTCAAACAGATATCCTGAATTTGAAATAAATCAGACCAACCGTCTCTGAGATATCGGCTGTTGTAAACGTCCTGGGACAGCCTGTATAATGACTGGACTATTTCATTAATCGCACCCCTTATCAATCATTTTCTCAATTTCTTACTTACTTCATCTTCATGTCACTCAAATTTATCGCATCTTTCACTTCAGCTCTCACAATACATTTCCTGTTTCCAAACAACACTCACATCCTCCTAATTAATTAACAAGGGATAGTTGCTTCGATTCTTAAATGTTGGGTTGGATGATACTTACTACTCCTTTCGAATGGTAATGAGCTATAAGTAAATACGGCATTGTGAATAAAGTAGAATACATGATACCGGCAGTCCAACTAAATACAATCACGCCAACTTTATGTTTAGTCAGTGCCATTAAAAGCATACCGCTTGAATAAACCAAAAGTCCACCAACATAAATCCTTTTAGCCCTAAAACAAAATTATTGAATGCAGCACATTTAATTGTTGCAACAACCTACCCAAAACGAGTTATAAGTGACTCGATTTTTAAAGAATAACAGGCACACGACAACGAATACATGGACATTCCCCAACAACCGAACCGTACACCTTCTTCGTAATTCTGACGAAGAATCGTCCCTTCCGAAGCCTGTAATTTTCGATTTTTAGTCACAAATTAACGATGCAGATAAATTCTTACCGTTGGATTACCTTTAAAAACTGCTTCGCCTACGAAATCGGTAAAATACAACGAATAACAAACATGCGCCATCCAACAAAACAAATTCGTCAAGCAAATAATCCTCAACGACATGGGCATGTAAACGATACTTTTTAGATAAATCAAAAACGAAGCATCGGGCGGTGGTGCCCTTTCAAGAAATTCTTCATTGTGGAATTTTCCATTTTCCTTTTTTTGCTCGTGCAAGTCGTGTTCCTTAAGTTAAATAAATGAAAAATACGTACAATAATAAATAATATTTACATCTGTCCCGAGTGTTCCGTACGTGTTTTGCGTTTCTAATTGTATGTCTTCGGATTCGTTATCACCATTGACGTTTCTCAATTCTGCGTGTAAATTATCCGACATTTCTAAAAGGTGCAAAGGAATCTCTTTGAAACTGGTGATTGTGTACGTAACACAAATTACGAAAATTAGAGTTATCAACGTGAAAACTGCTCTGACGTGACCGCCCAATAAAATACCTAAAAACACAGTTGAAGAATTTTTTAAATGGGAAAATATTCAAACCAATGCTTGTAGCGTCCCAGTTGATTCCTCCCAATGCGTATCCGAAAAATCCACCCAAACCGGCCATCACGGTGAATGTGCTCAAACCACGTGCGTGATCCTCTAAAACAAAGATTATGTAAAGAAAATTCTAAATATTTATTGTGAGATACATATTAACAAAAATAACAGGGAGGAATAAAGAAGGCTCTTACGCTGGAAAGATCAACCACCAAATTCGTATTTTTAGATTTAGATTTTTAGATCATGTAAAGAAAATTCTAAATATTTATTGTGAAATACATATTAACAAAAATAACAGGGAGGAATAAAGAAGGCTCTTAAGCTGGAAAGATCAACCACCAAATTCGTATTTTTGCAGGAACTGGTCGAGAAAAGGTGGCATTTGAAGCAGCGAAGAGGGTGATAAAATTTGAATTATTTATAGGAACTCAGGGCGGGGAATTCGATGGGGACGACGTTAGAAGAGATGGTGAAGAGTGCGAGAAAGTGTGAGGATTCGAAATGAAAATAAACTAAAGATGTATGAGAAGAAAGGACTATCATCAGTTAACAATATTCTGTAAAGTATAACGTTATTAGTTTTTAATCTTTTCATACGTAAGATAATGAGTACTCAATTTTTACCGGAAAGATTTTCATTTATGAGCAGTGGTTGATTGGCAATTAAACGAGACCAATTTTCCAAAGAAATTGATCGAGTTTAATTGCCTTTAGCAATCATTGCGAACAAAAATTGAGTACGAATGATTTTGGTTGGAGAATTAACAGAATGAATTATAACATTGACGTTTGTCAAAATGACATTTAATTTATTTTTAAAGTTGTCATGGTTACTAAGTCAAAAACCATGACGTAGCGGCAAGAAAAGCACCATGTAATCTTTTCAGTATAAGATTGTTCTGATTGGTGCATGTGATCTTGGTTTTAGAATATCATTGGTCCACGTCATCATGAAGTTAATTCTCATCTTAAATACCTGGTACTGTAACGTCTAATAAATATGCACGTGCTGGACTTTGACAAGCATCAGCATCAAAATCTAAAAGCACCGTGCCCAATACTGTAAAAAATATGCCCCACGGATGAGAATTTAAATATCTCTCGTTAGGTCCATCGTCGAATTTAATATTTCCAGTCGAATTTTTCGCAACTAAATTGGCCGTGGTGCGATGAGACACGATCGATAATGTAAAATTCGGCGGTCTTTCGTCCCCTAAACCGTATCCTAAATCTTCTCCGTTTGGTACCAAGATCAAACCTAAAATTTGAATTAAATAAAATTAAAAAAAAAAAAAAAAAAAAATACAAACCGAGTAATACGCCTATTGACATGGCGAAAATGAAAGGTCTTCTACGACCTATTTTTAACGGGCAACGGTCGCTCAGTGATCCCAGGACGGGCGTAACGAAGAATCCAATTAAAGGAGATAACGCCCAGACTAATGTCATGTGTTTGTGTTCTACTCCGATTTTTAAAAGGGTCGGCGATACGAAAGCAGTTTCCGCCGCGTATGAAAATTCTATGCCCATCACAGCAGAGGATATACGTATTAGTTCTTTACGTGATTTACGTCTTAAAAAAAAAATAATAATACAATATAATTCGTATTTGTAATCTATTTGTAACATATGCTGGAATGATTTCTAACAACTGTAAATCGGTCGTGGCCGCAATCCAAAGACCACACTCTGTAATTGGGTTCGACCTGTTGAGGTGGCTCATCAGAAAGGGTTAAATAAAATAAAAAAATAAATAAATAAATAAAAAATATGGAGCGTGTTGGAGGTTTATAAAAATACACATTTCAAATCGCCTCAGCAACAATGAATGTAAATTATATTGTCAGATCAAAGTGTTCTTTAATTATAAAGGAAATAAAGAGCTTTTAAATAATTCGAAATTAATTCTAAGCATGTTTCTTAATAATTTGTTAAGTTTAACTGAAACTGATGGCTCAGAATTAGAATTAAAATTCAATCAATATAAAAAAAATGTAGACAAGCTAAATTTAAAAAGAAAACTCATATATGATGCCAGGGCCGTCCTAAAATATTTGGCGTCCGTGGGTTACTGACAGTAATGCGTTGCTCTTCATAAAAAAATATACGGGAGGGGAAGCGAAGTGACCACTGAAGTTTTACAAAAGTTTCATAACTAGAAAAAGTTAATATAATTATTAATAAATAAGGTGAATGAATTATTTTTTGGGAAAAAAGGGTAAGGATGGATGGAAAAAAGGTTGTTGTAGGGGTTGGGTTCGCTCCGTAAATTGAAATTATTGAAATTCAAAAAGTCAGTTTTAAAAATTTATACTTGGATTGTCATGGATTATGGTTGGGTTGGTATGGGTTAGGTTCGCTCCGTAATTGAAATTATCAAATTGCTGAAATTCAAAAAGTCAGTTTTTCAGTTTTTAAAAATTTCTATTATTATATTATACTAGCTACCTGTAGATTTTTCAAAAATTTTCTTTCATACAAACCGAACCCAACCCACCCGACAGTCGTTGTCCTCTCATTTTATACAATAATACATGTAGGAAGAAGATAGATAGATAGATTTCCGTCTTTTCCCGTGGATTTTTCGAAAATTATTTTCATACAAACCCAAACCCAATCCAACCCACCCGACAGTCGTTGTCCTGTCATTTTATACAACAATAGATGTAGGTAGAAGATAGATAGATAGATTTCCGACTTTTACCGTGGATTTTTCAAAAATTATTTTCATACAAACCCAAACCCAAACCCAAACCCAACCCAACCCACCCGACAGTCGTTGTCCTGTCATTTTATACAACCAATAGATGTAGTTAGAAGATAGATAGATACATAGATAGATAGATTTCCGACTTTTTGAGAGGATTTTTCAAAAATTTTCTTTCATACAAACCCGGTATACACCGGGACCTCCCCGTTACATGTAGCAAGGGGGTAACGACTAACCCAGGCGTGTCAAACTCATATATGAACGTGGGCCACAATAGATATAGGTTTCCGATTTTTCCCGTGGATTTTGTCCTGACAATTAACAAAACAACAACAAAAAAATCAGCCAAATCGGTCGAGCCGTTCTCAAGTGATGCTCCGTCATACATGTGGCAATTAATTTTTATATATGTATATAGATTTATGGTTGGGTTCGCTCCGCAACTGGAATTCAAAATGTAAAATGGGTGAAGAAAAGGAGTATAAAAGAAAATACATAATTTCAATAACCTATAAGAAAAATTGTCGTCCCAAAATGCTGGCACCCCTGGGTTTTATCCCATTTAGCCCTGTGTGGTTAGGGTGGCGCTGTGTGTTCTGAAATAAAGAGATAATTTTAACAGGTGGAAACACAGGATATTTAAAAGTGGTGACTTTTGGCAGAATAATTATTTTAAAAATTAACTTGTAGTTGTAAAAATGCATATTTGTAATTTAGTTTAGTTTAGTTGGACAACTGACTGGTTTTGATCTCGATAGTCTTGCTTTACTGGCTGAAGTGTGGTGGAATGAAAATGGGAGATCTTTGGGAAAGGAGAAGAAATCATGAACTAATACTTGTATAAATACCCTAGTCGCAAAATAATTGCATATTACTTTTAATACGTAATGAGGCATATTTTTTTCATAATTTATTTAACATCTATTATTTTATCAGCCCATATAGTATCTGGAGCTTCAGTCTACACACCAATCGTTAAAATATCTGCAGGGGATACAAACCAGGATCTATTAACATTTCATTGTCAGAAGTCGAATCTACATTGAAAAAGTTACCATCTGATGAATTTTTAGCAAGATATAATCGTAGAAAACCTGCCGAGAATACACCATTAATATTTTCTTGTAAAACAGGTCGTAGGAGTGAAAGGCTCAAAATATTGCCTTGAGCTTGGGTTCTTCTAATGTTCGCAAAGGTGGATGGACAGAGTGGGAACAAAAAACCAAACAAAATTAAAATGAGATATCTATGTTGATTAATTGTTGACTATTAAAACATATCATTAAAATGTCTGAAAACAGTGTGACCAAGGAAGTAGTAAGGCAAAGAGAATTAGGCAGAAGAAGGAAGGGTCGACAAGAAAAAGATGGCTGGACTGGATGATGACCTACAGAAGCTGAACGTCAACAACTGAGAAGAGAAAGCAAGAGATAAGGATGAATGGAGAAGAATCTCAAACCAACCATCCAGGACTCCAAACCCTGTAAAGCTGTTATATAAATAGCTGATACGATGCCATACCAAATTAGTTTTTTAATATAAAGCAAAACTAAAAAAAGTAATGATCAAGAAAAAGCAGATTTACTTGACAAATTTTACAATCATATTTTTCCTTGATTTGATTTATTCCTGTGTCATGGTTATTTTCATTTTCAATTCAATTCAATTCATTTTGAAATAAATCGTAACGTAACAAATTTCAAGTTTTCCAACGTAAAACGTAAAAATATTAAATAATAATTTCTCAAAAAATAATATTAACTATAATGTGTGGTTTTAGTAATAAAAAGTAGCGATGTTACTTTTCGAAGATTGTTGTTTTATCGCAATCATTAATCAAAATTGTTTTAGTATCATTTATGGAAAACATTAACTGCACTTAAAAAGGATGATTAAACATCATTTATATAATATTAATCACTCATGTCAAATAGCAACTTTTTTATTTAGTCGACAAGTAAGGAAATATTTGTTCAAGTTTTCTTTTCATTGTTTCATTCGTTTTTTTTTTATAATTTTTATAATTGATTCTATTTATAAATGATGATTAATCAATAATGCTTATAAAAGAATGAAATTATAAGTACTAAGATTGTACGATCACTTTTTAAAGATAGCGAAATTCTTTTACAATCTCTGTTGCTCATAAAGTCATAATCAGCAAAAAAAAAAATAAATAAATAAATAAATAAATAAAATTTCCATTTGTAAGTTTCTATAAATAAAACCCAAACATTTTACCTGTACACATGTGAAAAATCCTCGTTAATGGAAGGTTTTCGATCCGGGTCACATGGTACTCCAAAAATTTTATTCTTGATCATTTTAAGTAAATTTCCATTGTTATTTTCTTTCCATTCTTGCCACCACGATTTGATAGAATCTCTGAATCCATGGAGCCGACCCAAAAACCCCTCGTATTCATATAATTTTTCTGCCATATCTTTATTATTTAATAATTTAACAAGCTGACATTTTAAATTCGTACATTTCGTAAAAATAACGTTGGATTGGAAAAATCTACTTGTTCGAGATGCGAATTGTTCGGAACTGTTTGGCTACTGGCAATTTTACGACTTCTTGCGATGTCCTGCGCATTTTGTTTACGTTTTAGCATCAGTTAACAGTTGAAATTGTAAGAAATTTACCAAGTGTGTGTAAATATATTTTAACGTTTGATCTCATAAAATAAATTTTATAGGATTTTACTATTGATTGGAAAATTTATTGGACTCCCATTTATAAATAAAAATATAAGGAAACGCTCTTTAAATGTTTAGAGGAATTAAATTAGTTACATAAATTATAATAAAACGATGTATGCTTCATGCTACGTATAAGGGCTTTCGTAGAGCAATTCTTTGTATTGTGTTAATTTCTTGCAATAAAAGACGAAATGTTTCTGAATCTCTAAGAAATTGAAATTCCAAATCAAATAAAAGTGAATCTACTGCTTTAAATTATGTAATTGATATTTCGAATTCATGCGAAAATTATTTTAGAACGAATGACAAATTACTTGTAATGGCCGATGTTAGACAATAAATAATTTTACAAATGACATAAAAATCTGTATGGGTCATGGGCAGGGCCGTCCTAAGATATTTGGCGTCGATTACTAACAATAATGCGCTCCTCTTCATAAGAAAACACACGGGAGGGGAAGCGGTGCGACCGGTGAAGTTTTACAAAAGTTTCAGGACTGGAAAAAGTTAATTACCAATAAATAAGGTGACCATTTAATTTTTAAGAAAAAGGAGTGCGGATGGATGGAAAAAGGTAAAACCTTTTTCCATATGGGTTGGGTTCGCTTCGTAAATTGAAATTCAAAAAGTCAGGTTTTAAAATTTATAGTTGGATTGGCATGGGTTAGGTTCGCTCTGTAATTCAAATTATCAAATTATTGAAATTAAAATGTCAGTTTTTAAGAATTTATAATTTATGGTTGGGTTCGCTCCGCAATTGAAATTCAAAAGATAAAAAAAGTGTGCAAAAGGAGTACAAAAGAAAATACAAAATTCAAATAACGTATGTACAATTGCCGCCCCAAAAGGCTGGCGCCCTTGGCCTATAGCCCATTTAGCCCTGTGGTTAGGGTGGCCCTGGTCATGGGTAGAGATATGAAGCATAGAAAAAATTTATCCACGATGTTTGGGAAATATACCCAAGGAAAGTAAATAAGAAGAAAATCATACAGATGAGTTAAAAAAAGAACGAAATGAATAATTAATAGTAAAACAGACATAACTTTTTGAAAAAGGCATGAATAAAATTATCGCTCAGTTGGTAAATTGGTTAATTATAGTTAATCTTTCGTACAGTTAATTATTTTTAATACATCGTAAACTGGACTACTAAATCCAGAAATAATTAGACGTCCAATTAGTTCTGTGCAGAAATGTCACGTCCAATCTAATACGTTTATTTCGTCTTTTGGAAAACATCAACATTTTCAAGAAATGACAAATAAAACGTGAAATTAAATTAACAAGTGATATAGCTCGAGCTAAAGCCAATATCGAAGCGATAAAACTCCGTATTGACTTTGTAAGTGATTTATTCTCTTTCATCTGGAATATAAATAAGGCGAAAGGCGCACAAAGTCAATTTTATCGTGTGATTATTATACACACTGATGTTAATCAATTTGTTTGGATTTGAATAACAATACAAACGAAAATTTTGCTTGAACATGTTTTTCGTGCTGCGCAGAAAAATATATCAAACATCGAAGTTTACGAATGTCAGCTTAATACAGTAGAGCATTTCCCTTGTTGGAGGTCATACTGAGCTTAATTGGCTTATAGTTACTGTGGCTTCTTCGTCTTCGTATCTGCAGTTGAAAGATAATTCTAATTGTAAATAATGGTGAAAATTTATTTTTATTTTATATTTATATTTGATTAACAAAGCATTTATCGTAAAAAGCCTAAAATAGATAAATGACGATTGACAGATTGATAGCAGTCGTCTGTAATTGATAAAAAAATTGTATTTTAATATATACGCAAAGATATGCTATTTGTATGTGATTTAATCTGAAGTGTTGACATTTTATTTATAGTTACAGCTTTCATTGTCCATAAATTGTAATTGTCATTCATTGAGTTAGGAAATTATTTGGAAACAATTATATCGGTCTGTTTTCCTCCAATTTTATTCCCCTAACTTACACTAGTTTACAGCCATTTTGTGCACTGGGTGCCGCTATATTTTTCTTCTGTACTTTGGCCCTCCAAACTCGAAAATTGCACAAATTTTTTTTGTATGGATATGTTTTCGAGATACAATTTTTTTTTTGGTTTTTTTTCGGAGGTAGTTTGACTATTTGAAGCATATCTCGAGTTAGGAACGATCAATCTCGCCGTTCGGCATATCAAATTAAAGATAATCGAATTACCAATATTGTTTTTCAGTCGCTTCAGTAGTTTCAGTGCAATGGGCCATCATATGACAAAAAAAATTTTTTTGCCCAAATCAAAATCGATAATTTAATCTATCGCCAAGGAAAAGTATAAATCGTGGAAATATACCTAGTTTCTTATTTTTTACGTAGAGTTTGCACTTTTACGAAGAGAAAAATGTATTTAGAATGAAAATCTATGTAAAAATGCCGAACTTATGATCAATTATGTGTGAAAGCACCAAAATTCAATTTTTTCTCAATTTTTGTATTTTTTCCTTATTTATAGCGTACAATGCATTTTATTCATTCCATTTATTTTCATTGTACTATTTCAATATAATATGAGATTATTAGACATAATTTTGGCTCCCTTTTTCTTCTGTTTATTTTGGAATCCGTTTCTCATATGAGGCACCAGATATAATCTCCCATCATTCCCTGATCCCAAAATCCTTGGTAGCGCCGCTCAGTATCTTTATTTCTCGGTGGAACCTCTCACTATGCTCGTCACTAACGTGACAGAGATTCTCCGGGAAAAAAATAATTACATGTCATTATTTTTTTTTAATTTTTCCAATAGGCGTAAATATGTCTGTGAAGATTCATTTTCTAGATTGTCACTCGATTTCCCGGGGGGGGGGGGTAATGTTAGCGGCGTTGAGAGATTCCACCAAGAAATGACCCTGAGCGACGCTACCAGGGATTTTGGGATGAGGGAATGACAGGAGATTATATCTGGTTCCTCATAAGAGAAACTGATTCCAAAATATACAAAAGACAATACTGAAAGAGTGCAATAAAAATAAACGTAGTTATATGCTCTAAATAAAGAAAAAATACAAAAATACAAAAATTGAGAAAAAATTGAATTTTGGTGCTTTCACAAACAATTGATCATAACTTCGGCATTTCTACATAGATTTTCATCCTAAATACCTTTTTTTCTTCGTAAAATTGTAAACTCTACGTAAAAAACAAGAAACTGATTATATTTCCACGATTTATACTTTTTCTCGGCGATAGATTGAATTATCGATTTTTATTTCGGCCAAAAAAAATTTTTTTTTTATATGATGCCCCATTGCACTGAAACTACTGAAGCGACTGAAAAACAATATTAGTAACATTTATTTGTGATTCGACTATCTTTAATTTAATGTGCCGAAAGGCGAGATTGGACGTTCCTAACTCGAGATATGCTTCAAATAGTCAAACTACCTCCGAAAAAAAAACAAGAAAAAGTAAAAAAATTTATATCTCGAAAACGTATCCATACAAAAAAAAAATTAATGCAAATTTCGAGTTTGGCGGGCCAAAGTACACAAGAAAAATATAGTGGCAGCTAATGCACAGAATTTTTTTCTTTTAATTTGTAAACCAGTGTTATTAATATGAAGGAACCTTAAACTCGTCCCACATACATTTTTCATTTATCACTTTATATCGACTTCCTTAAAAAAAAAAATTTAGAAGTTTCGATTATATTGAAATTACGAAATTTTCTTTGCAAGTGCAAATATGCGTGTTTTAAACGTAATTACATTTTCATTTTAGTCATTTTCTTGAAACCCTAACCGCTGCATAATGGACATTTCTTAACCCAACACCTTTTGTTTTCTTATTATTTCATTCATTTAAATTACATTTATGTTAATTCTGTTATTATTTTTTTTTTTTTTTTTACTTATTTCACTGAGCAAACTGTTAAACCATAAACACTTGTTTAAAAATGATTGTTGGAAATTGGAAGGTTGAAAATTTTCCCTTCCCAGATTTACTATTTAATTCGCCTCCTTTCCTCCTCTCGTCTTCTATTCTACATATTCCACACTTGTTCTAATATAAACGAAAAATCCTTGAATTCATATCTCATTGTTCTTCGTTTAACTTCAGGCTTTCTTATTTCAGCATCTCGTCCTTTCACACCACTCATAGTGTTTAGTGATATCTCCACGTCAGCAAACACTATCGGCCATATATTTTCACGTCCGCAACAATACACTTAATCTTTTTCAATACGTATTAAATTTCCCTTTAACATTTTCAATTAGCAATTCAACCCTACATAGCTAATTCCTATCGAATGGTATAGCTTAACATTACCAAAGTTTTGTTGTTACTCTTGAATACGTGTTAGATTCCAGATAGTAACTGATTTTTCCGCTGGCAACATTTAGAATAATAACAATTTTTTTGTTAGGTGTTTTTCCATTCTTCATAATACTTGGTTTTCTCTTTTTTTCAGTCGCTTTTGTATTGCATTTGTTTAAACTGCCAGTGCTTTTATGTATCGTTTAGTTATTTCTCGGTAGGTTTTACTTATTCTTTTAATCTACAATTGATTGTATCGTCGCTTTTCCTAATAAATTTTCTTTCAGCTTACGTACTCACCAACTGGATTCTTTAACAATTCTGTTCTGTTTATCTTTCCATGTTTTGAGAAATTTAGGAATTGCAGTGTCGATGCAGCTTCCATTATTTCTTGTTTTTTTTGATATTTCAATCCTACATTTTTTCAGTAGCGTCGCTTCTAAGAGATTTTCTAATTTTTTTACTAGAAGCCAAACCGAGGCCTCTCGAAGAAGCGAGCTCCTTCGTTATTTTTCCCTCATATAAGTAGTTCCTTTTCGCTCCTTTCTTTTCACTGTCGTAACTATCATACAGCATGACACGCTTTCAATCACTGTCAAAGCAACTTGATTACTTTACTAATTATATTAGTAAATGATAGATTTATATCTATCATTTAATAATGAGTTAAGTTAATCTCTTAATTATTTATAATTTTGATTTAACAATCGCTTAATTGGGGTAATATATTTTATTTGTCACATTATATCAAAAAATATAAATAAGGAAACTTGTCGTTTGTATTTATCCTTTACATAATCTTGACACTATCGTACATCAATCTGAGTTTGGATAAGTGTTTTAATCCACGGTGTTAATCCGCGTACTTCATGTGATGTTTTATCGATATTGTAATTAGTTTAATTATAAATTAGTGTCAAATTCTTGGTTGATTATAATACTTATCTTTTTTTTTTTCTTTCTTGAGCGTGCAACCAAATTGAAACTCGAGTTGTGCAATAAAATATATTTATTACAACACACCAGATTACGAAACACATTTTTATATTTATTATATTTGGTGTGTTGTATTAAATATATTTTATTGCACAACTCGAGTTTCAATTTGGTTGAACGCTCAAGAAAAAAAAAAAAGATTTAATTATAAAATTATAAAGTTGTCAATTTTATGTTTAGAAATTCTTAGATTATGTCTTCTCAGAATTTTACCAACGGATCGTACCGGTTGCCAGCTTTAAGACTGTAAATCTACATACTGAATTTCAAATTGAATCTTTCGGTAATTTTTCAGATTTTTTCAGTCATTTGAAGACAACTAAGATTGATTTAGTTTTAATGAGAAATAAAGAAATAAAAAAGGGCGAACTATACAAATCCTGTACACATTTAGCATTAAAGCAATTATTTAAAAAAATTCTGAGATATATAATTTATTAAATATTTCAAGATAAGATAAACTTGAAATCAAAATCGTCCACATCTTTATAGGTATTTGAAACGATTTAAATTTAAAAATAAATATGACATTCATTTATAATTTTGATTGTGTTTAGAGCACCGTCACAGGTGAGACGATATCGACACGAATTGTTTCGCCAATGAGGTTCATTCCCCATTAATTATAAATCGATTTAATCACAATCGATATCAATAAACAATGCCAATCATATATTAATTATAGCTCATACGATGCGTTCAAAATTAACGTTTATCGATATATAACTGTTGCCTTCGGTTAAAACTAGAATTGACTGGTCGAAACTAGTAAGAACTCATTTAAAATAAATATTAAAATTAAAATTAGAATTAAGGGTTTCGGTTAATTAAGTCGTGGGCCTCCATGGCTAATTTATTTTTTATTTTAATTTTATTTAACCCTCTTTGTTCTGCGACCTCTACAGGTCGAACCCAATTTAAGAGTGTGGTCTTTGGGATGCGGCCACGATCGACTCACATTTGTTAGAAACCTATTACAGCATACGCTGCAAGGATTGGGGAAACGTGTAAAACCTAATGAGAATAGTCGGTTGATAGGCCAATTCAAAGTTAGAAATATTGGAAACTTTGAAATCACTGACCTAGTGACTAAGTCAACAGACCAATCATGCCATCTAATTAAAAATGATCTAGAGTTATGGACGTTTTGTCCTATTTTTATTGCTGCTGTTAGGTTTTCTGAAATAGAACAAAGTCTCTTATGAAAGTAGACGAAACATTTGTAAGTAGAAGCCTACTCAAGCTTTACGTACGCACAGTGACTTTCGAATGAAATATTTCCAATAATAAACAATGATATTTAGTAAATGCGATAAAGAAAAATATTTGCCATGTTAATAAATAAATTAATTGATTTAAAAACATATACTCTACAAAGTAATGACGTTGATAGTCATTGTACTTAAAGTAAATAATTAATAATTTATTTTAAGAACGAAATTTTTCAAATAATAAACAACGATATTTAATAAATGCGATAAACAAACATAGTAAATTTGAAATAAAATCAAAATATATTGAAATTAAATTGAATTGCTCCATACTTAATTTATTACTGACAGAGTTTTAATTAATAATAATAATTTGAACACATAAATATTAAATAGGTGAGTAATAAAAGTAATTTATTATTAAATTAAAATTGCAAATTTATTGACATAAACATTTATGAAAAGTGAAAATAAAAATAATTATGGAACATTTCTGGGAATTATTTTTACAAATAATTGTAATTCTGTAGCTATAAACTTGTTGTTTGTATTCTAAGCTTGTCATGACCATGCATTTAAGTTGTCCACTTGCTTTTAACAATTCATCATATTATAATTAAATCGAAGGTTTTGGGAACATAAACAACTTTTAAGGATAAATTTATAATAATTAGGTTACAATAATTAATTTATTAAAATTAATGTTTTAAATTATACAAAACGTTTAATAATTTAATTTTGATTATTATAACGATTGTTTTTATAATTAATAATTTTAGAATGACTTATTATGCAAGAAATTATTATTAACTTGCGATACATGTATCAGTCGATCATAGAATATTGGACCTAAATATATCACAAACGAATATCTTATACATATAAGCAGAAATGGCGATCAATAAAGAGAAATTATTTACAAATTCAAATATTTTATGATAAATCGCTAAATCGAGATGTTATTGACGAGAGAAAATTTATAATAAAAATTTGTGACGTCAGACCACCAGAATTTAATGTATTTCGTAAGGATCTAGGACCACACATTTTCTTATTATTTATTAACTTTCCTAGTTATAACAGTGAAGGGAGAACTTTATACAGAGTGACTGACGAAAAACCTTTGGCGGTGTATCTTGCTTAGTTTTTATCCGATTTGAACAAATTATACATAAAATGAAATCACTTTACAAACACTTTGACATGGACCAAAGTAATATTTTTTTTGCGCCCAGTTTTTGACAGATGACAGTCAACTTTCTTTTTTCAAATTGCACTGTATATATTTTTTAATGTATTCTTTTAGACATTTTTTTTCTGAATATCCTTAAGTTAACAGATAAAGCAAAAAAATTATTATTATTGAAAAAAAAATGAAAAATTCAAAAATCTAGTAACCAAAATTAGCAATAAAAAATCTATTCTAAGTGCTCAAAATTGCTTCCGTTCTTTCCCAGACACTGTCGACACCGTCTAGAAACGCCCATCGTCGCATTCAGTAAAAGAATGGGGGGTTATGATTATTTAAAAATGCAACATTTTTGAGTGCATTATGTGGTGTGGCATATCGTCTTTGGAAATTGTGTTCCACAACATGACTATTTTCACGACTCAACTGGAGATGGTTGTTTCTATTATACAGACTGTCCCAATTTCGATGCGCACCATTGGTATCTTAGTTATTAAAATACATTGAGCAACGGTTAAATGTGAAACGTTTTGCAGAATTCAGTGCTCACAACAAATCTTGATTCAAATTTGACCCAACTTGTTTCATTTTTAAAATATTTTGGAAAATCAAAAATTTGTCGATTTCATTATTTCCTCAATAACTGAATAACGCTTGATCTGACCTCTTTTAAAGTTTTACCACTAAAAACGAAGTGTTTAGTTTTGAACCAGAAAATCGGGAAATTTTAGAACAAAGAGTAATAGATGTGCTACGATTAGTACACGGAAACACGCTACGTAGAGTTTGTAACTCTGTTAGAACAAGGTGTCAAAAGTGTGTGGAACAGAATGATCGTCATATTGAACAATTTCTTTAAGTGAATGTCTATGATTTTGTTATCGTTTCGTTAGATTACAGAATTACTTAGAATTATCTTTTCACTTTCAATTGTCATATTTAAGATTAATTTACGTTTTTATTAACATTTTGTTTGTAACTAAAAATTTTTCAGACATGTTATACATCGTTGAAAAGCACTTTTTAAGCACTATCTAACCACCCCAAAATCCAATATGGCCACCATATGAAAAACAAAAGTTAGAGCTAATAACTTAAAAACAAATGACAATCGGGGGTTTCTGTTTATATCAAAAATTTCATCTGTAAAACTTCAGAGGTCAGATTAAGCGTTATTCAGTTATTGAGGAATAATGAAATCGACAAATTTTTGATTTTCCAAAATATTATAAAAATGAAAAAAGTTGGGTCAATTTTAAAACAAGATTTGTTGTGAGCACTGAATTCTGCAAAACATTCCCTATTTAACCGTTGCTCTATGTATTCTAATAACCGAGATACCAATGGTGAGCATCGAAATTGGGACACACTGTATACACCATTTTTGCAGAAAGTGCATTCATCGGATCAAAGTACGCGACGGACGGTAGAAAATAGGATCTTCTCTTAAATTAATAATAAAGTAAATACAAAATTCAATCCTCCGATGAGCGTTATTTTCATAAAGAGTAAAAACTTTTTGTGGTTTTTATGGAAAAAAATTGTATTTCTTTAGAATATGGTGAATTGTTCGTGATCAGGTTCGGCACAACTCGTGCAATTCTTACGTTCTGATTAGCAGACGAACATAATTTATGCCGCATTGCATATTGGTAATATTGGTATTATTACCAAAAACTTAAACTGTTTTGACAAATTGCGTGACTGACAAACATTTAAATTTTATTTAGTCAATACAAACATTTAGAATATACGTTTCCTATCGTTTTCTTTGATCACTTGATTTTAAAAATTATTACATGAATTCTTTAATTTCTAGACTTTTGTTTAACGCATGGGTATGGTTGCTTACATTTTTATATTCAGAAAGAAAATCTCTGTAAGAATGCATAATAAAATATATACAGTACAATTTGAAAAGAGAAAGTTGACTGTCATCTGTCAAAAACTGGGCGCAAGAAAAAATATTAATTTGGTCCATGTCAAAGTGTTTGTACAGCGATTTCATTTGATGTATCATTTGTTCAAATCGGATAAAAAACTGTATATAAAGACGATACGAACATAGGGACCTCAAACAAAGATAAATACGAATAAAAAATAATTTTATAGATTTTGAAAACTGGCGTTTCGCACACAAATCTGAAATTAATCACAAAAAGCAACTTTTAACTTTCTGAACAAATTATTTAATCAACGTTGTAATATTAAATGTAATAATACGTAATAAATAATGATAAGACTAAATTTTTATATATAAAAGAATTTATTAAATATCGACTGTTCAAACTTATCTGCGCACATTGCCATTTTCGTTATTTTTGGTGCTACAGTGTCGGTTAAATTAGCAAAGATGAAGTGATTTTTCCTCAAAAAACAATTGCCAGTCGCATTTTCGAACTGCTTGCTTTGATACTCATTTACTTATTTTATATTAAAATTTGGCCGTTCATCTTACGGTTGTACTATTAGAAGAGTATTCTATGTAAAATTTAACTTTTTATCAATTAAAATATACAGGGTGTCTCATAAATTTTTTTTTGTTAGTTCGAAAATGCGACTCGCAACTGTTTTTTTGAGTACGCCATTGTAATCAGTAGAAAAAACTACACATTTTTGATGTATTGACCAACACTGTAGCTTCTCTAC
>JAFFZR010023909.1:2282-17826 GCA_018397195.1 Lethrus apterus | reverse complement strand
TAATCCGGGATTTATACGAGTCCACATTTCTCATAATCTTATTTATTAATCTCTGAATACATATTGATTTACTATTTTTCCAAAAATTTATTATTGAGTTATTTACAAGCTTATATTTTATATTTTCAAGTTATCATTTAGTACTAACAGTATTATAAAATACCAAAGAATGTTAAAGATATCGATAATATGTTAAATGAAAGAACTATCGGTATATAAGCTGGGAATTTCCTTAAACGCTTTTGCTAAGGTTATTATCTAATTAGGGAAAAACGAGCCGGCTCTTTATTGTTATAGCTTTTTTTATGTAAATATTGTGATTACAGTTTTTTTCCTCACTTTCATTTTTTAAAGATTATTATTAATTTTTTTAAAAATTATTATTAAATGTTTAATTGATAATGTCTGTTTTTATTATATCCCGCACAAATATATTTCATTTCATTATTATTATCATTTATAGTATTTTGTGTTTATATCGTAAGTTTCCCTAGAATTTGTTTTCAACTTATAAATTCCAATGTCAAATTTATAGATAAATGATACATTTAAAATGTTTTCAATAATTTCAATAAAGTTTTGCTCTGATCTCTGTACTGTAGTAATATACACCGTAAAATATTATCGAATTCAGCAGGTCAGGTACCTGCTCCGCAAACACTCAGTATGATCCCGAGGACGACATTTGTCGTTAATTTCGACGTGCGTTTGGTTTTATTGGTACGACATTTCTATTGGCCGGAATAGTACATACATATAAATTTGAAAAGTGTATAAATTGAATCGAACCAAGCTTTAATATTTTCTCCAAGTCGTGCAGATGGCGCATTATAGATTTTAATATTTATTAGAGAGAGTCCATACTATCCAGTAGGTTATATTTATTTATGGTTGGCAAAATTTTTCGTTATGTCAGTTGTGGTTTTATATGTTAGTCATGTGGGTTTTAGAATGTTGCGTTCTAAAAGAGTGATTATATTTTAGAATGCACAGTTATTCGAAATAGATAAAGTTGCCCTACAAGATTCATATATTTGATTCAAGTATTGAAAGCAAGAAAATAATTAAATCATGGCTGAAATAGAAACAGCAAATGGAACAAATTCAACCAGTCCACCTCCAAATTGTGCTATATGTTTAGGAAGTTGTACCAATAAATGTTTTTCGGATTCATGTATGCATCAGTTTTGTTTCAAATGTTTGTTGGAATGGTCAAAGGTAAAGTTCTTTATCACAACAATTTTATATAAATACCAAAATAAGTGATCAAGTTTTTATTTAAAAACATTTCAGGTAAAGGCAGTATGCCCTCTCTGTAAGCAACCATTTACTTCAATTATACACAACGTTAAATCTAATAATGAGTATGACGAACACATTGTTGAACCATTGGATGTACTTCCTGCACAAGATCTTCTTGATGATAGTGATTATTTGTTATTACCACCATCTACTTCATCGAGACATTTCCAATTCAGGTTTGTTTTATAAATTTCAATTTATCTAAAAATGTTATTTATGACTGGGAATTTTTTTCCGCAATGAAGACTATGTTTGCGAACACGTCTCATTTTCTAATTCCTTATTATTATTATATTCTGATAGTTTTAAACACTGAAATTAGTGCTCAGCTGAATATATCAAAACTGTCATGTCTGTGAAATGATAAAGATTTAGGTTTGGGTTTGATATCTTAATAAATTTATAAAGGTAAAGTTCACATGCAGTGAGATTGTGATTTTTCATATAAGTACCCTTTATTTTAAATATCTGAATAACAGTACAACATCAAACACCCACATTAATGAACAGGTAGTAACAAAATTAAAAGAAAAACTTCCTCGAAGGATAATTGAAAAAGAGCATCACCAGTGCGAAACATCTTTTTACTTATAAGAACTAGGTCATTAATAATATTATATTATACATAAACTCTTGAAGATCATCATTAAAACAACAGAAGGTTTGATTCTAGATCAATTATAAAAATCTGACATCCTAGAAACACACTGTACAATATAATATGTTTTGTCCATTCCATTGACGTACGTGAAACAAATGCTTGCCCATACCCATACAAAGCCTTACCCATACTATACTAATTGAACGGAATAGAACGTATCTTGAAGAAATTATCATACCAAATTTTCAAATATAAACAACTGTAGAATACGGAACGAATACCATCAGTTTAGATGATACCAGAAGAAAACACTTTGGGAATGCATCACAGGTCTGAAAGAGGAACTAATAGCATAATATATCGTAATATATAACATATCACTGTAGAATTTTTTACTGGCCGAAGGACCTTAGTCAATGGTCTTTTATTATTATTACTCTTATATATTAGCATAGTAAAACAATAATTATATTCTTTTTTAGGACTACGTTCACAGTTGATCCTCGAGGTGAACTGGCCATACAACAAATGCTGTTGACACATCCTCTTACTAACTCCGTATATATGCCAGATTATAACTACTCAAATCATAGGTATGTATGTTCATTCTTTATTGATTAAAATATACATACATTATATTTCAATTACAATGATTGTTCATTGGACTCACAGGTGTAATGTCATGAAAAACAAAATAATGATTGATTTATAAAAAACAAAAAAATTGTTAAAAATGCTCACATGTATTTTTGTAATGTTACAGTTTAAATCAGTTAGTGTTTTATCCCATGTTACTGGCGACCTTCTTCTGTTTTTTTTTGCACGTTTGTCTCCCATAAGCATTTTTACATATAATCATCCTGCATTCTTACTAAGTGCCCACACCAGCTTTGTTTTATTTTTTGTAAGTGGATTCTACCTCGTATTCTTCTCTAATACAATCGTTTTTAATTCTGTTCCTTCTCGTTACTCCAATGACTCTCGTCAAGTATTTCATTTCTATAGCCTGTATTTGGCTTTTTAGTTTGCTTAGCATACCCAAGTTTCACTTGTGAATAACAATTCAGTCATCTTGAAAGATAAATATATACCTTTCTATAATGTTACAACTTTACCAATCATAAGCATAAATACGGTGATTTAAAAATACAATCTATGAATATCTTAAAACAGGCATCTATCTTAAAAAAAATCCAAGAAGAAAAATTGAATAACTATCTACACTCCATACAAAATTTCTAAAAACACAGAAAGAAATCTAAGGTACTATTAAGAAGGAAACAGCAGATATGAACACTTCCTTCCAATTACCCTCTGCCCTCAACTTAAACTAGGTGCTTTTGTAGCATATTGGATGACCTACAAAAATGCCTTCCAAGATACCTCAGGAAGTAAAATTATTGAATAATATACCAATACTCAATGATATTTCCTCACACCTGAAATAGAATATTAGATATTCATGAAATGACACAAATATCATCAAGAAATTTTCAAAATATATATTAGAACCTTAATTAATTCGTGTTATGAATAAAGTTGGAAGTCAGATAATAGGAAAAAGCGAAAAGCATCCTTATACAGGTGCCTCAATCTTTTGGAATTGTAGAATTGTGTCTATTGTGTAAATGGTAAAAATTTAAATTTCATAAGTAGATTTACAGGCTACTGCCTAAAGTTCAGCCATTTAATCGAACAAATGATTATTTTCAACGAACTGTAAGAGACATCATAGAGTGTCTTTTAAAAATATTTTTGTGCATATAGGTAGATTCGTAAATAACGAATCAGTCATGTACTTTATAATTTTAAATGGAACACCCTGTATATTTTTGCAAATTCTGATTCCTTGTTGAATTCTAATGTGAGTTTATTTAAGATATATCATAAAAAATTAAAGGCAAGTTACAACGTCTTAGGAAAATAGGAAAATATAGGATATGTTTAAAATATATGATTATTTAAAATTGAAATTGGATGTAGATATCAAATCTGATACGAAAAATAGTCATTTCCATTTGAAAAAAATACGCCATGTTGAACTTTTCTCCATATTTACCCCTAACATACGAACACCTGTATAATTTGAGAGCACTTTAATCACACCAGCGAACTTATTTACCGATTGTCTAACCGTCTAACCGATTCCAACGTTGAACATTTTCCACATCCTAAGTCTTTATTATATCCTACATATGTCAAATTGCATATCTGCAAAACGGTAAGGTTTAGATATGACATATCTTACATAAACTCACATTAGAATTCAACAAGGAATCAGAATTTGCAAAGTTATACAGGTGTTCCATTTAAAATTATAGAGAACATGACGCCTATATGTAAGAAAATATTTTTAAAAACAGTCTATGACAGCCATACACAACTATTTGTTTTCTCGGGCCTCATCCATCCTACGTTACACGGGCCGCAACATAGTGTTTTGGGCGCATGTAAAAACTAGGTGGGCTGCACGTTGAGTATGGCTGCTCTATGATGTCATCTACAGTTATCAAATTTAGATTTCTACAATTTACACAATAAACACCATTCTACAATGCTAGAAAGTTGGGACACCTGTATATAATACTGGTGACGGAACACTTCCAAATAACTACAGACCTATTTATGTGTCATTAATAATTCTAGACGCAGCCCTGTTGTCACAATTGACTTAACATATTCCTAGACAAACATATCCTTTCCACGCAAAGGTAGTAATCTCAAGGTGTAATGGTACTTGAGACATTGGAAATTTATATCACAGTTAAAATTTTGCAGTGTTTCTTGTTTCTGATTATGTTTTACACGTTTCCCTAGTCCTTGCAACATATGAGTGAATACATCTGCAGATCATTATCATATTATAACTGTTTAAGTTCGTAAATAATCACAATCACATAAATGGCACTGAATCTCATTGTAATATTGCTTAATGGTAGAGCGTAATCATCTTTTTTATTCGTTTTTCTCGACATAGATTTAAGTTCTTTGTATTCACAAATAATATTTGTGGTAATAGTTGTGCCCCCCTGTAATAGTATCGCGCCCCACAGTTTGGAAAACACCGCTCTAGACACTTAAGTTGACATGGTTGATAAAAAAATCTTTCTTCACTGTAGGACCCGCCTGTTGTGTCAAGAAAATGTGTCGAAAACAATCTTAAATCTATTCATGCACACATATAGAGTAGAAGTGCATATGGTTTAATTATTGCAACTTCATTCTAAATAATCGGTTTAAAAAGGCAATTAGACTATTGAATTGTTTCCTAATATATGGATTACCATAGATCATATCGGTGGTGTAGTGCACACATGTTTTGGATTATTTTGGACCAAAGATGTTCTGCTATAGAGTTACTGTTAAAGAAATTTAGTTCAATTTAAAGACCTACCTAAAAAAGCTTTTTATTTTGTAAATCTGCGTTCTTATATAATGTGTTAGGTTATATGAGGGGAAAAAGTAATGATTTTGGTGTTCTTAGTTTAGATTTAATTTGGATTTTTGCATGTATGATGTTTTTATCTGTTGTACCTCCTTACCTTGCCTCCTTTGACTTGTTTAAAAATGAAATGTGATCCCCTCATTGTCACCAATAAAAATTCTTTTCTGTTCTATTATATTTTGATTTAATGAAGTGAAGTGTAGTATAATAATAATTTAGCTATTGTAACGTTTGTTTGTAGATTCATTAGACATAGAAGACGCGATTCTTCCATGAATTTTAGGAGAGGTATTTATAATCAGGGATTATGGGTAACATCACCACCAGATATTACTGGAAGATATCGAGACATTTCTCCCACTTTCTATAGGTATGTAAATATTTGTATTAGCTAATGCTTAGTAACAAACTCCTATAATAAATTTCTTTTGTTAACATAGAGAATAGTCATCATGTATGTGTTTCTCTTGCTGTACTCACTGTATTTTATATCTTGGTGGTTCAATAAAACCACAGGTGGAATGAAGATAGCTATCTTAATATTATTATTTTCGAACATATGAGTGAATAAATCTAAGTAACACAGAAACACGAAGAATGAAAGAGTAAAATTCTTATTTGATAGTGGTTTCTTCATAAGGATTCTTTATTTATTGTATTGTAAATGCTACTCAGTTTTATTCACTTGCACCTTGGAAATAGTTTTGTGTTTACAAACTTACATAGCTCTATTTTTAATTAACCATTTACATCCAATATTTTTTGTGGACTATATTTAAAGCAGAGTTAATAATAATAAAATATACTTATTTATAGAGAGAATCCAGCTGCCAGAAATCGTTTAGTACCCTGGTTAAATAGAGAGTTGAATGCTTTACTAGAAGAAAATACACAACAAGTAATGCATTTGGTTGATGTAATTTTGGGACATTTAAATCGTCATCATATTCGTGGTAGATTTTTTAAGAATTTATTACGAGAGTACATTGGCAATAGAACGGACCATTTTATTCACGAATTTTATAACTTTATGCGATCTCCTTATGATATGATAGGTTATGATAGACATACTCTGTATTCATTTAGGCCACCATACACCTATACCATATCCGAAGATGATAGCGATAGTGACGTAACTGTAATTGAAACTTCAACTATATCGAACACAAATCCTTTTCATCGGCCTACAATTGAAGTTATTGAAATTAATTCAGACAGTAGTAGGGATTCCGATGTTATAATACATGAACCACCACCACCTGTAATTGTTGATTTATTAAATTCTGATTCTGATGAAAATGTTATAAACTTAACAGCTAATTCCAATGAAGAAAATCAAACACATTCAGATAATGATAGTAAATCAAAAATAAGTAAATTAAGTAAAAGGGAGAACAGTAAGTTGAAAGTAAAAGAAAAGTCAGTGAAGAGAAGAAAACATTTCAGTGTACTAAAAAGTACAAAATGTTTGTTTACATCAAGTGACAGTGATAATTCTGATTCTAGCGACTCAAATTATGATAAAATTACTTATAAATTTTTAAGAAAAAAGAGGAAACAAAAATTAAAGGCTAACAAGAGATGTAAATACAATTATATATATTCAGATAGTTCCGATACTGAAACACAATTACATGATAAAGGTAAAAAGTTGAAAGAATCTGATATTTCACAGAGTTGTAAAAAAGTAAAAAGTAAAAATCACCACAAAGATGCAACTCGTCCCGAAAGCCCTACAAACAACATTTTTAGCAGCGATCCATCGACGTCAAACTACAAATGCAACGATTTTACGTTGAAAGAATATAATGTAAAATATGTCGCATCGACAATTAATGTGCCTTTAAGTAATTTTCATTTTCAAAATAATGATGCAATAAACAAGTCTGATTATATGAAATCAGACAATGCAGTGACAATGCCAATTGATTATTCTCCATGTCGAACAAATTTTAATTCAAATACCGAAACAAATGTGTCATGTAAAGTTGACAATGAATATTTTCCTGGTCCAAGCAATGGACTACTCAATTATAATACGAAAATTAAAAAAGAAGCATGTAATGTGTGGTATGCACGACCTCCTGCTCATGATTCCGATAGTTCTGTTGACTAATTAATAAAAATTGCTGAACAAATCACTAGTCTTAATTAATCAGTACACAGCTATATGCAAACATATGTAGTGCACATGCATAACACTGTGGGTTAAAAATGTGAACATTACATTAAATATTGAAAACTAACTAGTGAAAGATATCTAAAACTTTTTAAAACCTTTTTGTACAGCTAAAGTACAGCAAAAATGGACGGAAAGCTAATCATACAAAAAGTAAGCAAACATTTCAAATTAATTGTTAGTTTGTTCTCATAAATATATATTTTTTTTTTAAGATAAAAGAAACCATTTAGTACTGTGAAAGTTTATATAAAACATAGACTTGCTGTCAACAAATATTGTTTTAATCCACAGTGAATATGTATGTATGTTGTAGCGTACTTGTACATAGATAATCATAATAAAATTATTAATTCATGGCCGGTACTTTGGTTCTGACCTAAATTACAGTCTTCTTATTTTAGGCCATTATTAATAGAAACCAGTTCAGTTATCCATCTTAACCTATGATTACAAGAATTAAATGCGTTTCAATTGTAATTTATAAAAATTAATTTTAATTATATATATATATAATATAATATATATAATTTTTATTCAACTATGTAAATTGAATTGCATATGTCTACAATAAATGTTATTTTTTAATTTTACTTTTTATTCATTACTCATAAAATGATTAACAAAGAAGTGCCTAACGTATTCACCAATTTTAACTGATTAAGTGTTGAAGAAAATAATAACATGCTTAGAGCAATTAAACTAAAACAAAGTAAGAAAATTGTTAATCATATGAAAAATAACTTTACAGCCTGCGAGATATAAACAAAAACGGGTAAATTTTATAGCACAGAACATTTTAATTGCGATCTGGTTAGTTCAGTGTTAGGTCCAGGGTCTAGAGCGGCAAATTTTCTAATGATATTAAAAATGGACTCTTGAAATGCCGTAATCTCCAAGAAGTTTTTATATCAAATAACATAATGCAAACAGAAAAAAAAACATTTTGATGCCACCCTAACTTCAACGAACAGAGACTGATTCCCTTTCAACATTTTTTTTATCCTATTTTGTATATTCTTAAAATTGATTAGGGAAAATATAATCCATATGTGAAAAAATAAGCAAAACATTGTTCTTTAAAATAAAGAATATGCAGCCAGTCTCCAACACAAAACATTCATGTAATTTGCATAGTTCATTGAATGTATTCAATTGTATCCTTAAATACTTATTTTCAAAATAATATTAAGTCTGTGTACAGATTAACCAAAAATATTTTTTTCGGGATTAAGATGATTGTCTACTTTCATGCTTTGAGTGTAACGTATTTATACTGTAAGAATATGGGCCAAATAAACTATTACTGTGTACAAATACAGCCACTGGTGGCTATGTAGGAGAGGAGTTGTATTCATTAGTCCCTAAAACCTAAAAAAGTGAAGTTATTTTAGGAGAATGACTAATGAACAATGCAATTTATAACAGAAGTTTATGGAACAACCATTTACATTATAATAGACTCCAATCTGTTTATGACGATTACAACTCTACATGAACAAGTTCTTAGGAAACGTCTGTATTTATCTGACTTGACATTGGATAAGAAAAACATAGCTTGTATATTGTATTTATATTTTAGATATAATTCATACTTTTACATGCATATTTAAACCAAATGTAAAAAATCAAAATACAGTATTTATAAATACTGAAATATACGTTAAAACTAGCAAAAGTGCTAGTTGGAAAAAAAGATAGTTATGATGTACTAGGTTGACTGATTTACTTTTAATTTATGCTCTTGCTAATAAACTTAGATCTCTAATGCATTTATCAATATTTTGCTTTTCTTGATCTGGAGTAATTGACTTTAATACTTTTGTAACTACCCAATCGGCAAGATTCCTTTGAGCGATATGACGCTCTATGTTTTGAATTTCAACTTGGTAGTCTAACCTCTTCTTAACTTCTTGATAAATCATCGCGATTCTTTGCCGATAACTTTCTTCAAGTTGCAAGGCAACATTCTCCTTTTTCGCCGCAATTAATACATTCTGACCCTCAATGCTCCATTGCAGTTTTTCTTCATTCTGAATTTGTTCTCGAAGAACTTTTTTTTCCAAATCACGACCTTCATTCCAGGCACTTTCATATTCCTAATGCAAAATTTTGAAGTTAACATTCAATGTTGTAATTTATTAACTTACATCAATTGATTTATCCAGAAATTTAGCAACGGGAGGTCCTAATTTCTTGACAGCAAGGACACATAAAATTAAAACTGAAAGACCGTTGTAATATTCATGTTCCATTACATAAATTTCCTTGCTCATTAAATATGTGCTGAGTGCCACAGCAAATGTATAAGGACCAGTTACACCAGTTTTTTTATAGAAAAATGTAAACCATTCTTCTGGAATAAAACCAAGACGTACTTTACCAGGTTCATTTCTCACCTAATAGGAAAAAAACTGAAAATGGTATTTTTTATAATTGCGTTAACATACCGGCCGTGAAATTGTACTACATTCTTCAGATTTATTTGAAGCAGCTGCAGCTGAAACAGAACTGCTTGCAGTAGTCCTAATAGGGACCAAAGCAAAATTTCTAAATTGTGCTGAAACAATAAAAGGATTACATAAATATGTCAATGTGAAAATCAATAAATATTATTTACCTGGTGAGAATCGTATTCTGGACATCATTTTCTTTTAAAAGCCGAGCACACCTAATAAATGTTAAAACTTAAAATAAACGTAGTAGGTCATTTTTTTTTACTTACACAAATGTCACACCGTCTACCAAGGAACCTAAGATGACATTACATAACTATGCTACCAAAGCTATAAAGAAAAAGGAACTTAAATTACCTTATAGTAACAGTGTTGCCAACTTGGTGAGTTTTACACAAGATCTGGTATGTATATTTCATAAACGTTTGGTGATTAAAATGTATGTTTTGGTGTATATGGTGTAAAATATGGTTCCTTTGTATTGTAAAGGGTGGAAATTCTAATGTTTTTAGAAGAAAAATAATATAATTTAGTTTAAAGAATTTTTTATTTTCTTTTCGAAACTCATTTATTTATTCTGCATTGCTAATTGTAATTCTTTTATACCAGACAGCATGGTTGTACTATACACTATGGATAGAGCAGATTAGGGTTTTTGAGAAGTGTATTATCAGAAGTACAAAGAGTGAATAAACTATTTAAAAGCAATGATGCAGATCCAACAAAACTGCATTTAGAATTAATTCAATTGATTGAAACATTAATTTCTAAAATAACTGTACCACAACACAAGAAGATTAATATTTTTAAACAGAAAATTGAAGGTAACATATACAGGTCTTCCTTAAATAAGTACAGATATTTTAACAGGCGATAGCTGACATTAACCCAAACCCAAATCCGCACAAACGGCGGTCCTACCTTCATTTTAAATTTTCGAAAAATGTCATTTTTTTATGTGGGCATTCGGTTCTAAGTACGGCCTTGTGTCCATTTAAATATGTGTCGCGTTGAAAATCAACTTCCTTTGGCGGGAATAACATGAAATGTTGTAAAACAACCTTTATTGATGATAATTCGGCGTTACTGTCATATTATACTCAAAACATAAAATATTTTTTTCTGGCACACCCTCCAACATAGGACCGTCATTTTTGCATATTTAGGGTTGGGCTATTGTCAGCTATCACCTGCTAAAATATCTGTACTTATTTAAGGAAGATCCTGTATAGAAAGTACTATTTGAATTACAAGCAACTTTACAAAAGTTAAACAATGAAAATAAATTAACAGAAACAGATGAGAACTATTTGAGGGAGAGAGCAATAACTTCTGTAGTAGAATTAGAAAAATGTGGAAGTAATGAGTAAAGTACGGTTAAGTAGTATAAGTACAGACAATGCACTCGCACATAATAAACCTCCACTGATCCTTCTATTGGAATTTTGAAAAATGTGATGATGAAATTGAGTTTATTCAGTCTATGTGGAATAAAATTCATTTGTTAAAATGGAAAAACATAAATACCAAAAGCTTTTGGTATGAAGTTATGTCTTATAAAGATCATTACAGATACTTCCATATTCTAATGCGGAAATTGAAAGACTGTTCAGTCAATTGCATATTGTCAAAACTAAATTAAGAAACAGAATTGGAGTGGAAATCCTATTGTGACAGTCAAACTTGGACTAAAAGGATTTAATAAATGTTGGTTCCGTTATAATGTCCCAAAAGACACAGTAGATAAAATTAAAACTAATGAGACATATGAACACGTCAATATAGAATATGTTGAAATATTTGACTTGATTTAGAGTTATTTTTATGATTTTTGTTTTTGTTAAAATGTGAATGTATTATTTTAGTTTTATTATTTGAATTATATGTTTCCGTTATTGCGTTTTTGTATTCTTATATTGAATAAAAGAGTGAAATATTATGGAAACTGTATTTTATTTAAGGAGACATGTTGGAAGTCTAGTAGAATTCTGGTTGGCTACACTGTAGAGTAATAAAGTATGCAGAGTGTAGAGGCAGTTATTTAGTTTGAAGCTACAAACGGCCCTTAGTTAGGCAACCAGTTTTTCATGGCTATTCATGACTTGAACCATAGAAAATATAACAAGATAGAAAGTCAACTGGGAATTGGCCAACTGAAACCTTATCCTTGTTCCAAACCATTGTTATTCTCCAGTCCGGCATAGGTGCTGATACACCATGTATCATCTTTTTTTTATCTCTACGTAGATTTCTGAGGAAACTATATATGACGAATTAAAGAATTATACTGATTATAATATCGTTGTCATGGTTACAATAAAAAAAGTTTTCATGTCTTTTCGTATTCTCTAATAGCGTTTCTTTAAATACTCTTTAATATCATCCCTCTTTGTGTTAAGTAATTTGTCTACAAACAGGAAACGAACAGTACAAATGGAAATATATGGAGCAGAGGAAAATTGTGAACAATTTTTGTAGAACTAAAAAAGACAACAAATTAATAGAGTTCTCGAAGGAAAGGATAGAAGAGAAATAGCAGAAACAGCACTTTCGATGTTTAAACAAGCTAAAAAACTTTATTTAAAACGGATTAGAAAGTAAATTTTCTTTGTTTATAACACCTTGGCACAGCAGAAGGTGCTCATTAATTTCGCTCCGCAATTAAACTCAATAATTTGAGAGATGAAGTACTGAAAGGAACGTTGGAAAACTTTATCAAAAGGATTGCAAGTGGGTGTTAAAATAAAAAGTGCTCAAAAAATAAGAGAGAATGTGTGTTTGATAGAAATACAAAGCCTTACGGACAAAATCAACATTTTAAAGAACAAAAGTACCTGAATGAAGAAGTCTCCAACAAAAAATCTTCATTGATTCAGAAAAAAGAATAAAGAATACAACAAAACAATAAGAGAAATTGGAAAGGAGGAAAGAGGAAAGGAAACAAGGCAAAAATAGGATATAAAAAACTGATAATAAATGGAGTATGCTGGAAATGGGACGAAGGCTTAGAGCAATTACAAGAGACAAGAAACTACCAAAACACACACGAACAACCAGACGACGATCCAAGCAAAGGACAAGGAAGAGGCATATGATAATTATGACAAAAAGCAAGAAAAATAATGGAGTAATAAATATAGGAACTAGAAATTTACAAGGAATATACGAAAAAACCTAACCATAAGGAAAATACCGAAAAAGAAGGTTTGGGATTGACGAAAAATGTATGGAAGAAATAAACAGAAAAAGAAATTTGCGTGGAAAATATCTACAAAGAGGAAACGAAGGGGACAAACGGAAATATATGGAGCAGACGAAAATTGTGAACATTATTTTTTTATTGATGTAACATCATTATGTTCACAATAAACTTTTCACGTGTAAGTGTTATTTGATTTTTGACAAATTATATTACTTAACTCTTACTAATAATCTAATGTGATGATTTTTAAAACGAAATATTGATACAGATAATTTAAAATACACGTTTGAAATGTATATAAATTGGATCGAAGCAAGCTTTGATATTTTAGTATTCTCCAAAGTGTGCAGATGGAGCCATTAAGGTTTATAGCATTTGTTAGAAAGAGTTCTTCTATCCAGTAGGTTATATTATCTATGTCTTGAACTTTGAACAGTTTTCCTTGAATTCAATCTAATCTGTGGAATTCACGAAGGAAACAGTCAGGCCTTGTTTAATAGATTTGCTCATAGCTTAACCCAATTATGGATCTGCAAATATAGATTTTCATCATTGATTTAAAAATTGTTTGACAATTATACAGAGTGGGCAATTGGAAGTGACCACCACGTGACCATATACGTCACAAAACTAGTGTATTTTTTTGTTTTACTACTACTCATACTGCTTATTGTATTTACATTCTGTCATCTGACGTTTAATGTGTTTGAAAGCGCTAGTTTTTTAAGTTTCTCTGTGGTTTTCTTGTATTTTTTTTAATAAATACTGGAATGAAAACCTTTTTCCAAATTATTTCTGTATAAGTGTATTAAAGAAGTCACAAGGTATACAAGTACTGATCAAGCTAACAATTAATTTGACACTTCTCTTCTTTTAAGGTTATAGTTATAAACACAGTACCAACTTACCAACTTGCCACCTTAAAATTTGTGATCACGTGGTGGTCACTTCCAATTGCTCACTCTGTATTAGCTTTGCTATTGTGAGCTTTGCCAACAAAATAATAGTTACCTGGTCCTCGTGTGGTTATGTACGTTATGAATATATTCAAATTATTAGATACTATATAATATACGATTTAAATAAAACTGTTGGAAAGCGTACAAACTATTATGAAATAAATTAGGTGTTATACATAAATAATTTTAGGAAAATTTGTATTTGGTGAGATAAAGCAAGCGCACACTGGTGACTGGACCACTGGACGACGGACGTTTATGACACCTCATTCAGGGTGGGGATAAATATGTCAATGAACAACGTTGAAGTTAAACTTGTCAATAGACAAGTGGGTTTAACATCAAAATAATGTATAAGAAGTGGTTTTATTTAATGAAATAATGTCTTGGTGTCGTGTGTGCGTAAAGTAGAATGTCGGTGTCGTAAAAAATAAGCATTATACAACGTGAAAAATGGCTTCTGGTGACACCATTGAAGCTATTGAAGAAGAAATTCCCATGCAAATGGTAAATAATGCTAAAGATCATGAACCGATGGGCGAAACGCCTGCCATTGAAAACGAAGGTAAATTTGTCATTGTTTCCATTTTATTGCCCTTGTTAAAAACCTACTTAATGTTTCTGGGTCATGACTGATTAATTGTCTTTTTGTTATATTTTATAAATTAGGTTATGTATAGAATTTAGAATATAAATTCATTTATTTTTATAAATAACTAATTGTTATACTTATTTTCAGATAAAATTAAGGGCTCCACGATTAGTAAACCAGAACAAGATGTACGTATTTTTACAAATATACTTAACAATTATTTCAATTAATATAATAAGTACAAATGTTGATTTTGCAGCTGTCACTAAATAAAGTCTAATATTTTATCATTTAATTATATCCAAAATAATTATGTTGATATTTGGTTTTTATTATTTTCACGGACAGATTTGACTTTTAATTACAAGTGATGCAAATTTTAGTCATTATTCTGATTTAATCTTTTTTTTGTCAAATCCGTTTGCGTTGTTTTAATTTGGAAAGGTTTGATAGTTTAGTATTTGTTTTGTTTAGGCTTGTTCCTTTTTAATATATTTTCTGCTTAAAGTAGTCAGAGTAAGAATTGTCCTCGTGCAAATTAGATGTACTCTACAGTACTAGAGTACTGTACTCTAGAGTACTACGAATGCCTTTTGATTTTACTGAAAAATTAGCTCTGTTTGGTATTCTGAACTGGTGTACACTTTTATGGGGATATGTGTTTGTTATACTGTAGTGCAGGGTTTTCTCAAACTATGTTCCATGGAACACCAGTGTTCTGCTGAACCTGAAGAAGTGTTCCGGTTTATATTATATTATATTTAAAAATAATTACTAAATAAATAATGTTTTAATAAAAAATTTTTAA
>JAFFZR010023908.1:0-10761 GCA_018397195.1 Lethrus apterus | reverse complement strand
TTCAAAAATGTAATAATATATAGGGTGTTCCATTTAAAATTTTAAAGTTGTTCGTGGTTGCGCACAAACGAAACACTTCGTATAACGGTGGTGGAGACCATAAATTCATAAAACTTTTGTCTTAAAATATTTTTTGTATTTTGCATAACAACGGAGATATCGAAGAATATCGCACTAATGTTACACCCTGTATACACATTTCTTATCTATGTCTATGTAATGTATTCAATTAAGTACTTCACATGTTTTAAATTTATTTTTGTAATGTCAGTATATTAAAATATTAAAAATATTACTAAATAATTAAAGTTACAAATCGACTTTTAATTATACTGCTGCCCGTTACCCCGATACAAAATACTTTTTGGTTTATAATGTTTATATAAGTAATATTATATATTTTTTCTTTTGAATATTGAATGAGTATATTTTATATTTTAATATGCATATACTACGTTACAATACGATTTGTAAGACAACATTAATCGAGTAATTTTTATTTGCATAACTATTTGGTTTGAATGATTAGCTTCTTGTTAAGGGAATTTATTGTAACGTTATTTACTTTCCTTTTTTGCTTCACGATTATCAGTTCAAAAGAGCGCACTTGCACCTTTCGATTGTGTGTGCAGCACGGGCTTAACAGAGAAGGATACATGATAGCTTCGATTTGAGCGAGGGAGATATACGTACAATATTTGTTCAAGTCTGACCATGCGCAAATTGTGGTGATAAAAGTACCTGTTGATTTTCATTATGATTTTTGTATAAACGTTATTTTTCGAAGTTTGGCATTCTTCTGTGTATTCTACTGTGGCGTGTATTGTTTCCGGAAACTGCATTCTTGGTTTATTGATAGTGAACGGGTTAAATTGTATTTTCGTGACCTTACCGATTTCTTGGATTACCAGAGTCAATTCAGAAAATTCAATAATGAATTTTCTGAATTGTTGTGTGAAAATTGTTGACGATTAGGTTGAACGACGGAAATTCAAATGTAATTAGAAGATTTGTTGTACTAAGAAGTCGTCTGCCATGCCATTGCCGTTTGTATAACCGTTTGTGGAAAAGATAACAAAGCCTTCTAAACCGAAGGTGAGCTATATTTATTTTACTTTCTTATTTGTAAGACGGTTTTCTATTTCTTTTTAGGGTTTTAAGTTTACGTTTCACTTAATGTTAAGGTTTCTGTTTATTTTACACTACTTGGTGAATGCATGTACAAACTACGAACAAGGCGTACATCCGGTAATTATTGCGAACTTGGAATTTTCGAAATTGTGTTGCTGTTCGGAGGACAAATTCATTGTTCTACCTGGTGTCCAGGACAATTCATCAAATCCGCAAAAATTCTGCGTCATCCGGAGTACATTTGTCAAATATGATTTAATTAATGTTTTTTTATTTTTCATTTATTTTCGCATTGCGACATTGGTAATTTGTTATTCGTTTTATTTGTTGTTAAATAATTTCAAACTATATATGTTAACTAACGTTGGGTAACAATACAGCGATATTTCAGAGAAAGTTTTTGGAGAAACACAAGAGAATCAATTTCCAAACAAAAGCTAATTATTCATTAAATTGAATAATTAGCTTTTGTTTGGAAATTGATTCTATTAATAGTTATTTATTTTGCCTTTTTTATGAGAATATCAATTTGGCAACTAATAATGATTATTAACCGACAGTTCATAAGAATTCAAAGTTTTTGTTATGTGTCGACGGTATTTATAAACATGACGCTCAACTTTGCAGGGAAGAATTACAGTTGACTCGCCCCTTACTTCACTGAGTTAGCGTGCTTTTTCAATTATTAATTTATAAATCCTGACTAACTATATATAATTATATTTCCAGCAGATGAAAATATTCTTTCGGATGGTGTTGACGTGGCAGGTATAGATAAATACCTTTTTGCCAATTTTGCACAACTTGGAAATCTGCTGTCGTTATTTTTCCACCATTGTAGAGGGCACATATTTTTACCTATCTGATTTTGCCGAACGTAGATATCTAATTCGTCATCAGCATTTATTTGTACATCAAACATACAAAAGTATTTCTAAAGCTGTAGGCTGTTTCTCCTGATACTCATCAGATGGTTCATAAGTTGGGTTGTTATTTATCATTTCATCAATTTCTCGCCGTATTTTAAGTTTTAACCCTAAAACACGCTCAAAATTTTTATATCATGGATAAAAAAATGTGCATATATCAAGTATTTTGATATTTGAATTGCATCAATCAAGGGTGTCAAACTCAAAGGCTAACTCAGGCCAAACAAACAAGGCTTAACTTTAGGTGGGCCGCAAAAAAATCAATATACATAGAAACGTAGGTTTATTTCGAATAATACATTATAATAAACATATATAAAAGAACAAGAAAAATTTAATGATTACGTCCTGACACTTGACATCTCATCTCTCTGATACTTTCAAAACTGACCCAAGATGAGCGTCATTAATACCGTTTCTAACAGGAGACTTATTTCCTTTCATAACTGAAAATAACTGCTCGCACCGATAAGTACTTCCAAACATGGAAATAATTTCATATGCGAATTTTCAAGTATTTTCAAACCTGGCTGGTAAATATTTGTAAAATTCAGGCACACCCACTTCAATGAATTTTACCCAATGAATTTGAGTCGCAGTGAATCTCGATCACCTACATTTGCATATGGCTGAGTACTGAGTCTATATTTATTGAGAAAATCGAAGACATCAAACAAAATTTGTCTTCCAAAGAATTAACATCTTTAAGTATTGTTTCAAATTCGGTTCTAAGTTTTGAAATTTTTTCTGCGTATTTTTGATATGATGCAGTATCATCTAAACTTGATTTGTTCATGTTACACGTCGGGAAGTGCGTTAAATCTTCATTTTTCAGTTGCTTTTCCCAAAGAACTAGCTTACAATTGAATGCTTTAATTATGTCAAACATGTTCGTAATGATGTGATCTTTTCCTTGTAACGATAAATTTAAATCGGCTAAGTGTTTGGTTATATCAACCATGAAAGATAAATCTTGCAACCATATTGGATCGGATGTGTCTTGATTTTTAGTTTTTAAAAACTGACACACTTCTTTCAAATCCCAGAGATGTTTGAGAATCTTGGAGCAAGATAACCAACGTAGCTCGGTATAGTAAGACAAACCTGAATATGCACTATCTAACGATCCAAATTCTTAACCAAAACAAGCCTATAATAACTAATTTAGACGGGATAAATCTCTGGTACAATCTTGTTGAAAAGTTTATTCAAATGCGATTTAATTCTTTACAAACCGTTGCATATTATTGCACTCTGACTAAAATTTACGCAAATCAGTTGTTTTTACAGCTAAATACTGTTAATTATTTAACAGGACATCTTATTAGTAATCTTTATTTTCAGCTTTTCGTTCAACAACAAATTACTGTTAATTATTTAACAGTTGAACATTTAATCAAATTGTTTGTATTTTTTAAAATTATTTCAACATTTTTCATCTGTCAAAAAGTCAGTAAACTACCTTTTGACATATTTTAGATATTATTTATGCTTAAATACCGTATTTACCTAATTGTGGTATATTCAAAATAAATGTATGCATTTTTTTTAATAACAGCAAAAGAAAGTTTATAATTAAAAAAAACGTTTAGCGAATTCTACCTGTCTTATTTTTATTCTGCGTCGGTTTGTTATTGGCCGGGCCGCAAAAATGTTCGTTGCGGGCCGCGAGTTGGACACCCCTGGCATAAATTGTCAAATAATTTAAAACGTTGCCTCAAGTCTTCAGAAACGACTGTTTTAAATGATTTTATTTCGTCAGAATTTTCTGGCTGTATTTGTAAAAAATTTTCTATTAATGTTACAATAATAGGCTGTACCATTGATATTGTGGGAACAGTTTCAGGACTCATAACGGTAGTTATAAGAGTAAAGGGTTTGAGTAAATCTTGCAGATTTTCGACAAACGACCAATCTCTCTGTTAATTCATAAGACGCAGCATGCATTTTTGATGTTACATTTCTATCGAGAAGAACATTTCCTATAGCTTGACGTTGTTAAAGCAGCCGTTCTGCCATATAATATATTGAATTCCACCGTGTTTTGACTGCTTGAATTAATTTATGCTCAGGTAACCCATATATTTTCTGAGCCGAATTAAGAGCACTAGTGGCTACTGTTGAATGTTTAAAATGTCCAACAATTGATGTGCACTTCGATATAAGTACTTTGAGAGTGTTACTGATTTAGCAGGGTTAATTCTGAGAAATGTACATTTGCCTAATATCGTGAAAACAATATAGTATATCTTGTAAATATTGGGATTAAAAAAGAGTGAAATATATCTAATGCCGTCCGGTATAGAAACGGCACGTAAGTGAAATTAAGTTGTAAATATCATAGCGCCGGCGGTCTCAGCTAGCGGTTTTTAATCTTTAGTAATGAGTTTATAATTTTATATACGGTTGGTCTTGTAATATAACTAAATTTAGAATATATTAATAAATGCATTTTCTGTATTGAAATACGCAATAATGTAAACTTAAAATAAAAAAAGAACAATAAATTGTCTTATTACGATAGTACGCAACAGCGTATATGGCAGTACCATAGTAAATGAAAAGTAATACTTTTAGATAAATAATACATATACGATTTTTTAAAATTTTCATAATAAATTGTATTCAATATTAAGTTTATAATGGTCGAATTACTTGTATTACGCCGCACGCAGTATGGATTATTTATAAACGCTCAATCTCATTTTTATAAATGATCTTGGAAATATATATGTAGTGAACTTTTTTTTAATGATTTCTGTAATAAAATTATATTATAGACTGATATATTTTATTTATTACTTGAAAAAGTTTCCAAAACAAAAAAAAAAATTAAAGCAATTTCAACCAAGAATCATTCTTAATATTCTCATTACTCTCATGGTTTTAATAAATAATCTAATTTGTACCGTTGGTAAGTAGATATTTCAATTGCAAAAAGATAATTTAATATGCATTTTTTCACTAAGTCGCCGAACACTCAATTTCAATTATAATCGGGGCGGATTAAATTCCGATGCACATCGTTAATGACGTTTTTTACTTAGTAAGTAAACTGAAAATGACAAAGATAATTTTTATTAAAAAGTTAATATTTTAAACGTTGACAAAATTTTTGACAGTTGTCATTTATGTAATTGCATGTCAGAACGTGCATCCTTCTCTAGACAACGGGATAACTATACCTATTTCATTTCACTTTGAATGGCGCGTTTTCATTCAATATGGAAAAAGAAATTTCTTTTTCTGCGATATTTCGGAAACGGTAAGTTTTTCGAAAATTTTGCATAGGACATTTTCATTAGAACGTGCGAAAATCTTTCCGTCGAAGTCGATAGACCGCGTCCCATTTGAACGATAACGCTAAAATTATGTGTTTTATTTTATGACGTTGATTGGGTACTTTTGGCCCCATAACTCGGCAAGGGAAAACGCCACGTCCCTAAATCCGTTACCGAAAGATAACACGTTTATCACCGAATCGAAATTGTATCGGATCATTTTCCCGATATCTCGCGTCGTTTTGGAGATATATCGAGAAATGCGCGAACGTGTCGACAGTTTGAGTTCATTACCCCTTTTTTCCAAAAGACGAAAATTCGAAATGAAAAATTTCTTTTCGTTTCGACTTTTACGGACGTAAAATCGAAAAATAATACTTTTTGGCGTCTTTCGTCTTTGTCGTAAAATTTAAGATTTCGTAGTAATTTTTCCCCCGCCCTTTTGAACGAATGCAAAATTTTTTGCAAAAAAATGTACATAACCCCAATGTGTCCGCATACCGTTGAAAAGAGGAGAAAATTTCGCATCGGAAAGTCGCGTCGCAAGGGCACGTTGCCATTTGAAAAAAAAAGTTGATACATTTTCTCAAAAATCGGAAAATGCGTTTGAAGCGAAAATTGAAATTTTCAATTGATTTTCTCGTAGGATTAGGATAATTGCCTTTTTCGACTGTTATATTGTTGACAAACGCTTTTGGAAATTTTTTTGCGCATTTTCCGTCTTCCATACATACGGAGGCCATATTTATAGAACCGCACGGTCCGTGAATAATGTGCATACGAACACATTCAAAAAGGACGTTGTCCGAATTCGAATCTGAAATTTTCGCACTATTGAAAGCGTCTATTTGCTCCGGTTCTCTTAATTTGTCCGATTCGTTCAAAGTAATTAGAATTTGCGCGTGAGGCAATCCACGCTTTTGAAATTCGACGACGTACATGTAAGTTGTTACTGTCCCAAATACCTGTTTGCTAAAGATGTCGTCGAGAAGAGAACGAAATTTTTGGTAGAACGTCCTACAGACCAAATCGTTCTTGCCACTGTTCCATGTTTTCCGTAATTTCTTTCCACTTTGGATTGCAAAGTTACGGATAAATCTGGTCTTCCGTACTTTGCAACGATTGCCATCGAATCTTGGTACTGCTGTTGCATTGCTCGTCGATCACCAATAAAAGTAGAGGGTAAAATTATCATTCAACCGGTAGGATTGTTTTCTTCTTCGATCGCATTGTGTAAATAATCGACCAAACCGTTGTATTGCTGGACCCACAATTTCGATTGGTTGTTCTTTAAGTATTCCAATTTGTCTCCTTCGATATGAACGAAATCATCGACGATAAATTGCTGCGTCAATTGTGTGCCGTTCAGTATGCTAAATTCGTGACGACTGTCAGGAGTTCTTTTGTAGTTATTTCGATTCGTTGATAAATTCAATGGAATGTTGTTTTCCCAATCTAATTCACCTCTTTGGTAAAACAACGTTAAGCACAAAGGATATGCTACGGAACTGATCTTCTTTAACAAGGTGAATCGAGTCCGTGCATTATTTAAAATCACCCTCAGTTCTCCTGGAAAAGGTACTTGTCTGTCCGTGCCTCTAAAAATGATGCCTACTTCATCTCTCGTCGGCGCATTGTATCTACGTCTGTCCAATGATTTCTCCTCGTGTATTTTCAAGGATATTTCAGGAAGCATTTGTCCACTGACGCGTAAACGTTGACGTTCCTCTAATACGATTTCTTTGAGAAATCGATACATTTTGGCGAATGGATTTATCTCTCGTAAAAGAGCATCCTATTGATTAACAAGCGCCATTTCACAATCGCTATTAATTTCGTTCGCCATTCGTTGAGCGTTTGCCTCTGCCGATTCCAAATAGTACAGTTACTGAATTTTGGATTATTCGTTGGGAAAATGTCGCCGATTCTATGATAAATCATACCACTGCGCTGATGATGTAAATTGAAGAACCGATTCCAGGTAAACTTCTAATGTTGGCTCCGATTAACGCAAAAAGCAAACATGTTATTGTATTTTAATATGTTTTAAGTTGCTTTTAAAATGTTTCGCATACGGATGATTATTTGTCAATAAGTTCGTCAACAGACCCGGATAGTTATCCAAGACGGGTAGACTTATCAGTCCCTGTCGACAACAATTTTTCGTTTCGGCTTCGTAAACCTTAGCACAGCAATGTTGTCATTTCACCCAAATAGTTTTCTGTAATGTCCGTTTCCGAAGCCACGCCATAAGACTTTTTCGATTGCTTTCTCAAAACACCACCGACACGTCTATCTTCAACTATTGAAAGTGATTGCAATTGTTGAACGCTTTGTATCAATTCTTCTTGTTCCCTCCCTTTCAACCGTTAGTTTTTGGAAAATTGTCGGGAATATCTGCGTCTATTCGATTAACTATTACGGGTGTAATTTTTTTTGGAACATCCCAATTTATTACAATCAATCCTATAATGAGGATGTTCAATAATTAGTAAGATTGAGTCCAAATGACATGTGGGAGCTAGCCCATCAGCTTTCTCCTTCTTTTAATCATGCAATTAATGTCTAGCTACTGGGTCGTACTCAATACTAACTTAAAATCTAGTTGGTAAGTCTTTCGGGTCATAACGCTAAAGTCTACGGTTACCAATGAGTCTTCTACGGAGCTGGATCGCTAATCTGCCTGGAAGGTCACATTCACCGACTTACTTTCATTAGCTTTTATTCGCTACTTTTTTAACCACATTTTAATCTTGTCTAGGTGGTCCTGTAGCATATTTGATGGTATTCTAGGTGTTTTTTGTACTGTTAATATTGCTGTGTCTTCGGCAAATGTGGCTGTAGTAATATTGGTTCTAATGGGTAGATCAGCTGTATAGATCAAGTACAGTACCGGTCCCAGAACACTTCCTTTGGGAACTCCAGACTTTATGGGTAGGAGTGTTGTATGATCTTGAACTTTCACTAGAAAATGTCTATTTTGCCGGTATGATTTTAGTATTCTGTACTAGTAGATCCGTGAATACGCCTAACAAAAACTTAACAGAAATTTAAATTTAAAACAATACAGATAATACAAATCAAGTCAAGTTAAAACTAAGATGTATTCTGAAACAAAAGAAAATATTTTATATTAATAATTTTATTTTTTAGCATTGAAAAATAGTCAGATGCAATATGTTTACATGAAAAATAATTTTTAAATATAATTGACATTTCAATTTTAACAGAAATTTTTTAAAAAAATTTTTAAAACAGATTTTTAGAATTGTGATATGTCACATTTAAATGCATACTTCAAAACTTATATCGTGTTATTTTAAATCATTTAATATATATTTTATTATAGAGAAACAAATATTCATTTTATTTTCATCAAATTTAAAAGTACAGTGCATGAAATTGTATTGTTCTAATTCATTTATGTATATTTGAAGGTCATTTTATTAATTTTTTGTTTATAATATATTGTATTATAATTTATTATATACATTTACCTAATATCTTATTGTTTTTAATTTTTCATATTTTTTTTCAGATTTTGTTAGTGAATTATAAACGTGACATAACATAACAATAAATAAAACGTTAAAAATGAATTTGTTTAAATTTTATTGTGGTAAAGGAATTTTTTATTGATATATGTGTATATCATAAATACAAATGTACTACATCTATTTTTGTTTTTGTGTAATTCACGGATTTCTTTGTTACTCTCATAAAATGTTTTAAGTTTTTAATTAGTTATTGGTATAATAAATTGCATACTATTTTGTATTCTGTTTTTAACGTTATAGATTTAATATTCTTGTCAATATAAGACGAATTCAAACAATACAATTTCATAATTTGTTTGTATGTATTAAAATGTATATTATGTGATTTGGAATAAAATTAATGAGTTTTAGTTTTAAAAGTAAAAAATTTAATGTTTGTATACTTACTAATGTTTTTTTCTTTTTTTATTATCATTGTTTTTTTTTTTAACTTCATACACCTTGCTAATAATTTGGCAATAACCTATCATGGTTATTTCACCTTCTTCACTAAAAATATAAACTATTTTAATGAATGCAGTAGAACCTTGATTATCCGTGTGCGCATTAACCGTGGTGCGGTTTAACCGTGCTACATGAATGACTACCATTATTTCGATTTTCCGTGCCCCACATTATCCGTGCAGTAAAAGTTGGTTCGAAAATAGAGATTGCATCATCCTATTGCGTGCGCAGCATACTGTTTTTTTTCCGTGGAACTTGTTATTTGTTGGCTGTATAGTTCAAAATGAATAAAAATCGACGTAAAAGAATTGTGCTAACAATAAAAGAAAAATTAGACATAATTAAAAAACGTGAAAGCGGTGATAGTGTAGGCAGTTTGGCTAGACGTTATAAAATTGGTATACAAACCGTGCGAGATATTTTGAAAAATAAGACCAAGTTAGAAGATTTTGTTTCAAAAAGTACGTAAAACTCTAAAAGAATCAACTTATAAGGATCTTTATCGTGCTATGGCAAAGTGATTTTCACAAAAAAGATCAGAGGGTGTGCCAATCCCTGGACCAATGTGCACGCATCAAGCTGAAGAGTTTCACCAAAAGTTGAACATTGAAGGAAAGTTTACTGCATCAAGCGGTTGTTGGCTACATCGATTTAAAAAGCGTTATGGTATTAGAGAATTAGCTATTCAAGGTAAACGGTTAAGCGCTGATGAAGTGATTATGGTCGAATTTTGTTACGACTTAGAAAATATTATAAAAGAAAATAATTTCACTAACGACCAAATCTACATATAATGCCGATGAGACGGGGCTCTATTGGAAGGCAATACCTACAAGAACATTAGCCACGAAAACTGAGAAAGCTGCTCCTGGGTTTAAGTCACGGAAAGACAGAATAACTGTTTTTTGTTGTGCTAACGCCTCTGGTAAACACAAACTTAAACCTGTTGTAGTAGGAAAAGCAAAAAAACCCCGAGCGTTTAAAAATGTAAACAAAATTTTTTTGACAGTTCACTATTATTCGCAGCAGTCAGCATGGATGAACACAGAGATCTTTAAAAGCTGGTTTTTCAAGAAATTTGTTCCAGGTGTCCGTTCCTTCCTTGCAAATAATAATTTACCCAAAAAAGCAATCCTGCTATTAGATAATGCTCCATCCCATCCCACCGAAAGCCTATTGAAATCCAAGGATGGTAATATTTTTGTTCTTTTCTTTCCACCAAATGTAACCTCTATTGGTCAACCGATGGATCAGGGGGTAATTGAAGCGATGAAAAGATACTATCGAAGAAATATAATGATTGATTTATTATCATATAAAGACATAAATGAGTTTTGGACTAAATTTACCCTTAAAGATGCCGTCACAAGGTTAGCAGATGCATGGTCGAGGGTAAAAATGTCTCATATTGAGCGGTCA
>JAFFZR010023905.1:0-18563 GCA_018397195.1 Lethrus apterus | reverse complement strand
ACTACCTATCTCCTAACTAACTAATAACATATAAAGGGGTAACAAGTGAGCGATGATAAAGGTATAAAGGTTACGTAAGGCAAAGAGTAAATTTAGATTATGTTCTGATCCTTCCTTGATTGTCTGATTTATTAAATGTGCAATTATATTTTCTTTGCTATTTAACAGAATACAGAAAATTAAAAAAGAAAAATTATATGAAATTTATTTTCCAAAGTCAACCAAATTCGATTTTTGAACACTTTAAGTGAATAATCTGCATAATTCTTGATGGTGCACTGAATATCATTCATATATTTAGCAGCATTATAGCTGATTATTATTTTGTTTATTTTATTTTTTATTTTATTTAACCCTTTCTGTTCTGCCAGGTCGAACCCAATTACAGAGTGTGGTCTTTGGGTTGCGGCCACGACCGACTTAAAAAATTCTATAGAATAGTGAGGAATGTCAATAGAATTTTTCCTACGCACGTCAGTTCTGAACCTAATCCTATTTGAGAGATACGGTGATTTCTTGTTGACTATTATTTTTGGCCGTGAAGACTGCAAATTAAATTGACCTGCGATTTTCCATATTAAGCCAGTTAAATTCAAGCAGTTTCCGAGAAATTCTATTATTAATTTAATTTTGTCATTATTCTAGTTAGATGTAAAAAAAGGCGATGAATAAAAAAAAAACGCAAATGAATAAATGTTCTCAATACGTATGACGCGAGACCATTTCTCGACATAACTTTTTAAAATTGAATTATTCGCCGAGTGAAACTCCCCATCAATTTTAAATGCCAACGTTATTGGCGTCATCAATCAGCGCGTCGTTTCGCATCGCGAGAATCGCGCGAAAAGTGGGTAATTATTTGGGCACATGCTGGTAAATTTTCTATCATCGATGTGCGTTCCATTTCACGACGTAATTATTTATTTGTTCAGCGTGGCCGAATGTCAGAAGCGAAATTGCTCAATTTATTAAGATGATTATCGTTCTTGTCGTTTTTTTTTCTCGACTGCCAAATGTAAAATATTGCGCCATTTCAGGACGAGGGGGAGGGGGGTAATTCGCATCGTATTAATTGGATTCTTAAATTTGTAGTGAACACAATAATTAATTTTGTTCGTCGGCGATATGAAATCTGTTATGATGATATAATTTTTTTTACCAAGCGTTTGTCTTTTTATTATCTCAGAAAGAAAATGAAGAATGTTGATTCAAAGATAAAATAGAAAAGAAAATAATTGAGATAGGGCGTTGGAAAAGCAAAAGTAGCAAATTAAAATGAAAAAGAAAACGTCTTGCTTATGGAGGTGTGTAATAAAAGAATGACGTAGACGTAAAGTATTTTCGATATGTTGACTTATGGGGAAAGAATGTCTAGAAGTAAACAAATAATCAATAATCTTTTGCCCAATTATACTTTTTTTTAACATAATCACCAAGTCACCCAAGTCTCCTATTTTTATCGATGGATTTCAAAAAATTAACAAAAGGAAAAATTAGGAATTGGATGGCAACAAGCTCTTGATTTCCTTCTCCATGATAAACTTAATAAACTAATTTCATGTTGTTGATGTGGTGAAGAAATATGTCTTAATCGTTTTTTACACCAGGGCTGCCTTAACCACATGGCTAAATGGGCTTGTAGCCCAGGGGCGCCAACCTTTTGCGGCGGCAATTGTTCTTATAGGTTATTTGAATTTTCTATTTTCTATTGTACTCCTTTTTATACTTCTTTTGTACTCCTTTTTACTCCTTTTGTTCACTCTTTTTTACCTTCTGAATTTCAATTGCGGAGCGAACCTAACCATAAATTATAAATTTTTTGAATTTTGAATTTCAATAATTTGATAATTTGAATTACGGAGCGAACCTAACGCATGCCAACCCAACCATAAATTATAAATTTTAAAATTCAGTTACGGAGCGAACCTAACACTTTTAAAAACAGACCTATTGAATTTCAATAATTTCAATTATAGGCGAACCTAACCCATGCCAATCTAACTACAAATTTTAAAAAGAGACTTAAAAAAAATGCACAGAGAATTTATCGTCTATTAATCACTTGGAAACATAAATCCAGCACTACAATAATGCACACTACATTCGTCCTTTGAGATTTATCCTTCTTCCAATTCTGTCTCGTTAAGTGATCTTGTCTTGATGCTCTCTAAGTTCTTCGATTTTTCCACAAATGATGAGGTGTGTAAAACCTTCCTTGCCACGTAGTTTAATCATCAATCTTCTAAAAAAATCTGAATGTTCTAGCCGTAAAATTATTTGTTTATTGAACCTGTCTCAAGCCCTAAATGACAGAGGCGTAGCGAGGAGTGGGCAAAGGGGGGCATCATGCCCCGGGCGCTACTAACAAGGGGCGCCAAATGGTCCGTCTTGTTTTCTCAATTACATTTTTTGTCTCAAATTTAAAGCCTAGCTAGAGCCTATGACTTTATTTATTTTACTTTATTTATTTATTAATTTGCGAGTATATTTTACATATAATATTATATGGTTTTCGAATGGGGTGGGGGGGGGGCTAAAAAGGTATTGTGCACCGGGCGCGAGTTAAGCTCGCTACGCCACTGCTAAATGATAAGTGTTTTTCACATGATTATTCTCTAAAGCTTTTGAATATTATAAAGTCCTACAAATTAACTAATTTAAACAAATTCTGGGAGTTAATCTGCGATGGGAGATCAAACATTTTTAAAAATGACATCATTTTTTCTTCACATTTTTTTTTTTTTTTTGGTTAAATATGATTTTTTAAATGAGCGAGAATCGTGCGAAAAGTAGGTGGAAAAGTCCCACAAATTAACTAATTTAAACAAATTCTGGGAGTTAATCTTCGATAGGAGATCAAGCATTTTTAAAAATGACATCATTTCTTCTTAATTTTTTTTTTTTTTTGTTAAATATGTTTCAAATGATTTAAAAAATACACTGATGACCTCGAAAATCTTAAAATAGAATATTATTTCTACGATTAAGTTGATATTTTGCCAAAAATGCAGATGTGACCGTATTTAATGTATTTATACGAGATCAAGTTCGCACAAACTGCCTGATTATTTATTCATATACGCGTGAATCGAACTGATCGGCAATACCAATCACAAAATTTACATATCAATTATAGTCTTCCCAATAATAAATATTCACTTTGTAGAATTTTATATCTCGTCGCAAATTACAGCCCGAAGGAACGTGAATTTAAACCGTCCCGAACTCATCGCGAGACACATAAAAATCAAAATGTTACCAAACATTTTATGTTATGTGCGTTTAAACGGTTGTTTAAACCGTTTAATGCGCGGTGCAACAGAAAACGCATTTGGGAACGTTTCCGGTTTAATTTCAATGTTAATTTTTTTAAATTTATCCTTAATCTGATAACTCAAAATATTATCGTTTGTTATAGTAATAGCGGTTCGAGTCCGAGGTTATGGCATTTTCTAAATTAATTTGAATGTGAACATTTAATAAAACATCAAATAGGTTTTCGAAAACGTATTATTTATTTATTTTTTTTTTTTTTTTTTTTTTTTGAGCGTAACTTGCAATCAGTAACCAATTTACTATAAGCAAGTTAGGAGTTTGGCTTAATGAAAAAAATGAGTGTATATAAAAGTTGTTATCCCTTGATAAAAACTTCTCCCAATTTCTTTGAATTGTTGTATGCGTATGGTTAATACTAGCTTAAGTATCTTAACTAATATTGGAAAATAACCAGTTCTTAGATTCTATGGTTTAAATGTTTAAATCATTTTTAATTTGAGTGGGATCAATTTTTGTTTTTATTTTTTGTTGTACTCGTGTCATCGTTAATGTGCGATTTAATATATGGCGTTGTTATGAAATTTAATTTTCGTCGGACGCACGTGCTAAAATATAATTACACCCAAACAATAAAAGCAATTCGAATAATACGTACGTGAAATAAAACTTAAAGGTGCAATGTGCCGAATAAAAATCTGATACGGATTCTCGACGAGGCAAATGATTTATTCTAACAGGTGCAAGGAAAAACAGCCGTTAAGAGCCTATTCATTTCGCTTCAATTAAAAGACATTCTGTAGTTGATTGAGGCATGCGACCAAAGATTTATTGTTCGGTTATGTACCGGCCGTCCACATGTATTCATACGCGTACACCGTACATATTATTCGCGACTGAAATTTATGTGCCGCTCTTGAATTCACGAAACAAGATGCATTATTGACCCAAAAAAATGAAAACCGTCGGTCATTATCGGTCGGACATGCGATATTTACATCAAAATGCACAAACGCTCGGTATTTTTCGAATATCGCGAATTTATGTACGCCGCATATCGATAATTCCATATTCGCATTACATTATGCAGCTGGTATTGCACACCGCTGGTGGTTCGAAATGCTCCGGGGTATTAACGGTAAACTCACTTACTTAATGTATGTAATGCAAAAATAGCGAATTTTCATTGTTGTAATATGTGTACTTGTCGTAATACCATACTTGGAAACATAATTTCCAATCACATTAATCGATTTTATACAAAAGGGCAGACAGGGACGACGTTACAATAAATAGAAACAAAACTCGTCTATGCATAAATTATAATCATATTTCAAAATTTTAATATTCAAATCAAATTTCTTTTATAAAAATTCGCCTAGATTTTACATTTTTGATAAAATCTATAATTTCAAATAGGCACAACAATTCTTACCAAAATCTTTACTAAATGCTAAATTTTTCCCAATTTTTTTCAAAATTTAAATAATTTACAACAAAATGTGCAAAATTATTCACCAAATTAAATAATTTACAACTGATGCGCGGTCATAAGGAATCTGTGGTTGAATGAAATTGTAAACGCTATTTTCAAACTTACCTTGTATACTTACCCATAGCGAAAATACGATGAAATTTCATATTTTTCAATAAACACTTATTTATGTCGATGATAGTCACAATGGGAAACATTTCACTATTGTATAATATAATTAATTTTATATTAATATAAATGCGATAATTTCAAACAATATTATAATTATCTGAATTCCATCAATAAAACGAATAATAATTAATTCGGTTTCTTTATGTACATTTCAAATTCCGAAATCGTGATAAGGACTGACAAGCAGGATAACGATGAACGATTATCTCTCAAGTGGCCCCGACACTCATTTACCATACCCGTCATGTAATCATGATGTAATCACACTATTGGGGTTGGCGCATGCAATCGGGGACCAATTTAATTATCCTCATTTTAACGAAAACAAAATCGGCTTACAAAAACTCCCACGACTCGAAAATAACATGAAATCAACACTGAGTTTGAAATTTAACCCATCGTGCACAACGTAACAAGTACATAAAAGTACTTATGAATTTTTAAATGGTTGTTATACAACAAAACTTTTAGTTAAATTGAACGATATTTTCCAATTGCATTTTCAAACTAATTATAAATAAATAACCCATCGAGTTCTTGAAAATTAAATATTTTATGAAATGGTAATTTATCAAAGCTCTCTTCATAAAATTAATTGCAACTCGGACATAGACAAGCTAGACGCGTAACTCAAATGTTTTTATCGTAAAAGAATAATGTATCATTAAATGTAATAAATCAAATTCCTATTAAGGTAATTGTTCTATATATCTATATGATGTATTAGCCCATTTCAGTAAATTCTAAATTCGTGGACAAACTTTATGCAACAATTCCCAGTTTTAGATTTAGCTTATGATTTTCTCTTCGTGATTAACTAATTATATTTTGATGTAAAATTTAACTTGATTTTTCAGCAATTTCTTATTCTTTCGAAATGTAAGTATGCCTTTTCCAAAATTTGTATGAAGATTTAAAACCGTAATTTTGGTGTTTATGTTTTTATAATTTCACACCATCATCTCTTTAAAATCACCGTTATGCTTCCCTCAATGAGAAAATTTTTTGTTGATACCTAAAAGTACAAATATCATAATGCAAATTTCGAAAATAATCGAAGCAATCGTTAATAAATAGTTCATTCATTGTGACGTATTGTTAACACATTCATAAATACATTTATTATAGAACTTGAAATTCAAACTAAAATTATAAATGAGCCCTTTTAGTTATGTGATTCTATGTACATGTTGAATTTTTAATTATCTGGTTGTGGTATCAGCGAAATATTAGCTATGTTCAGCCGGGTGATTGCTGGGCCAGCGCTATGACAGCAGCCAATTGAATGCCAACTAAATAACGGCACGTTGGCGTTCATTGGCTGCTGTCATAGCGCTGACCCAGCGCTGATCCTGGCTAAACATGACCATTAGCTACTAGCGCCGAACGTTGGCGCAGGGAACTACACACTATACACCAGGATGGTTAACAAGTCGATCGCGATCTACCGGTCGATCTCGAAACGATTTTTAGTCGATCGTCCAGCATTACTCTTTTGTATGATATTTTAATTACGAGCGAACCTAACCCACCATACAACCCTAGAACTCGAATTTTCCAAAATTTTAAAAATTGTACTGTTGAATTTCATTTACGGAGCGAACTCAACCCCATACAACACATATCTTAGTATGTGATCGCAACAAATTTTTAAGAAAAATAGTCGATCATATATATAATGAAGTTAGCCACCCTTGCTATACACCTCCTGCGCTATATGGGATTGGTGGGGATCTAACCTATAAAATATTTTGAAAAGTTATAGGTTATAAAAGTATGAATTTATTACCAAAATCCAGTGGAGAATTCAGTGAAAAGGATTATTGGGACAATTTTTTCAAAAAGCGAGGTCGCAAAGCTTTTGAATGGTACAAATAACATCAATCATTACTCATTAATTTCTAATATTCTTACAGGTATGGAGAATACCCTGAACTGTGTGGTCTCTTACACAAGTACATCAAACCCAAAGATGACATCCTTATTACGGGATGTGGTAATTCAACGCTTGGTAACGATCTATACGATGTAGGATACAAGTATGTATATAATCCGTTTTGCACAATACTTACACTATTATGTGGGCCTATATAAGACAGTTTTAAAAATTAACCCATTTTTAAGAATCATAAAAATGTATACAACAATTTAATATTTTAGCTTTTAGCTGAGTTTTTAAAGTTCGCAAAGGTTACCTTACTTTTTAAATAAAATATATGGCTAATTTTTGATCTTTAAAATATCGGGTAGTTTTATTCAAAATTAAAAATAGTTTATTTTTCAAAATTATCCTATATAGGCCCACATAGGAGTACCTACTGATGACTATTTATTTATAGTAAAATAACAAACATTGATATATCACAAGTAGCGATCAGACAAATGTTAAATCTCAATGAAAAACTACGCCCACTCATGAAGTTCATTCATATGGATGCTTTAGATATGTCGTTTGAAAACGACCATTTTTCAATTGTTCTCGATAAAGGCACTTTAGATGCATTAATGCCTGACAAGGAACAAGAAACGATAGAAAACATAAATAAATATTTCAATGAGATAAACAGAGTTTTAAAAATTGGAGGACGTTACATTTGCATTTCGTTGTTGCAAGTACACATTTTGGAAAAGATGTTGGATTATTTTCCTTTAAACGGTTATATGTTTAGAGTTGTAAGGTGTTATGAAGCGGAAAAGAAAGCCATAGACGCTGATGAAAACAGTTTGCCTGTATTTATGGTCATCTGCACAAAGTTTAAAACATTAACAATAAAGGTACAATTCACTTTGCTACATACAGAATTCTTTAAGTGGAGTTCTCGCTTATTGGAGAAAAAAAAATATTAATTTCAACTAGCACATTATAGTTAACATTTAATCAACTTATAGTCAACATTACTGAATTTACTAATATGTGAGATCACCATATTGAGGTTTCGATTCAAATCTGTATTAAATAACATAAACAGGTTTTAGAGGTTAATCTAGACTCTAGTGATAAGATGCAACGACTCCAAAATATCAGGGAAGTTATTACTACGATAGCAAATATTCAGCAAGCAGCTTTTGTATGTTCTGGACTGAGACACAATTCCATTGCCGATCAAAATGAAGTTAGTCTGGATTTGTACAAACCAGGAAATTCAAAGCCAAAATTCACTTTATATGTTGTCGATGTTGTACCTGAGAGAAAAAATTTACCATATGCTGCTTTCGTCGTACCACAAGGCAGGTTTGTTAAAACTTGTCAAATCTTGCCGATTATTAACAATAATTCATACAGAGAAGCCGAGTGGTTATTTGCAACGAAAGATGGTCGGAAACACCTAACTAAAATTACCAAACACAACAGATTGGCAATAGTGACGATGCACCGAGGACACATGTATGATAATTTGGATGCAATACAAAGTGAACTGAATGATATTGTAAAAAATTTAGCTCCATCAGGGCTTAATATCAAGGTCTGTATCGTTACTACTTGTTAGTGGATTTTAATAATTTTAAGAATTTAAGATACCATTTTTATCAGTTGGCACAGATGTTGGAAGTCGTGTTGTACGTTACGAGGGTAATTCTAAATTTTCTGGAAGTTACATCGTTGAGGATGTTGAAGTACAAAATGATTTGAAGTTTAGGCGACTTTATTATTTGCAATCACAATTAGTTATACAATCTGAAGCACAATTAAAATCAGGTAATTATCATTATACATGTCCAAAAAATAAAAAAAATATTTATTTTATAGTTAAATCTAGAAAAGGCGCCACTAAAGATGTTGTCAATTATACATATTTAACATGTAAACATCACGTATATATGAGTATATCTACATACATAGCATGTGAGGAGAAAAGATCACCTTCAATAGCAATCATTGGTTTAGGAGGTGGAGGTTTATGTACATTTTTACATAAATTTATACCAAAAGCATCAATAAAAGGTATCGACATCGATGAAGAAATGTTAAAAGTTGCCACTGAATGGTTTGGTTTGATACAGGATGAAAAATTAAAAGTTGAAATCATCGATGGAATAGAATTTTTAGCAAATTCTAGTAGAGGAGGTATATTTTTTTAATTTGTTTGTCACATTTGATGAGACCTTCCTATATAGGTAACAAATACGATGCAATTTTATTTGACGTCGATAGTAAAGATGCATCAATTGGTATGAGTTGTCCTCCGAAACAATTCTTGAACGATTCCGTTATTGATGATGTTAAAAAATCACTAGAAAATTCAGGTATGTGCACCGATTTCTAATTGCGTTTATATTAAACCGTTTTTTTCAAGGTATATTTATATTGAATATAGTTATAAGAGATCCTACTCTACGATCACCGATTATAAAGAATTTAAAGAAAAGGTTCAGTTCGGTGATTACTTACAAACTTGAAGAGGATTTAAATGAAGTAGTAGTTTGTATGCAAAATACGATTAGCAAGGAAGATGCACACCAAAAATTCAAAGATGCATGTACAGAAGTCAATAAATTTTTTAAGAAGAATAATTTGCCGAATAGTGAGCTTGTGGAAATTGAGGATTTTGTGGAAGCTTTAAATATGAACGACTAAATAAAATTATTTCCTTTTTATTAATTAATGTGCCGCCAAGAAACAACAATATAAACAATTTCTAACTACAAGCATATAAATAAATGATGCTTTTCATAAAAAAATTATTTTTTTGTATCACAGTACATCTATAAGGAATATGTTACCCCATTTATTCTAATATATACATTTTAAGTGAATGCTGAATTCAAGTGTGTTTGATGCACTATTTTATGATAATAAACAATGTTGGTGCTTAAATAAATGCATTTAAAATAAAATATGGAATGTTATAATTAAGAATTCATATTACATCTCGTCTAGACACATTTCAGGGCTATTACTAGATAAATTGTACAAATTTTCAACTTGTTTCTATTGAATACATTTTTTTTTTGACTAGAATTACGTTACATTCTATTAAATACTAACAAATACCAAGCATACACGTTCGAAATTAGTTTTGTGTCATTGTACAAAATTATCGATAATATAAAATAAATAGGACAAAAACATAAAGTATATTGGCAGAATATTGTAATACAACATGAAAAATGAAATGTCTGCACTTTAGAATGCATGTAAAAATGAGTTGTTGCTAGCAACTGTTCTGTGTACATTGAGCTCCATTGGATTAATTGTGGAAATAATACATTTTTATTAGCAGATATGAATCAAACACTCTAAAAAAAATAAATAAATAAAAATCCTTAATCTTTTAATCATACATAAAACGTAACCTCCATATAAATTTGTTTAAGTCTCTATAAACCTAAAATACTTTCTTAAATATTCGCTTTATACCACCAGTTTTTTTTTCTTTTTTGGGCGTTGTAGGTGCTTTGATTTCATCATATGATATCTTTAAACTACCAGTATCTGATAATACCGGACTGTGTTTTTCCATTGATTCGTCAACACTTGCGGATTTTTTATGTACTTCGTGTTTGTTATTGTTCGAATGTACTCCACCATTGGGACTAGTCTTTCGTTTATCTCGCGTGTCACTTGCAGGTTTTAGGAACGAAGGTAAAGTGATGTCTCTTAATTTTAAAGATACAGGTTTTACATTACCGTTAATTTTCGCATTTTCTAACGGCTTTCCAACAGGTAACAGTTCAAGTGGGCTATTTTCGCTTTCCTCCAGAACGAACGGTATATCATCTATGGGATTTTTCCACTCTTGGAATTTAGCCGGAGCCGATTCTTGTCTATTCCATATTTTACTGGACATAACGGTGGGTTCAAATTGCAAAGTTATGTCCGAATTGGTGGTCATTTCTTCTGTATTATGTTCATTACCTTTAGGTAATGTGCTTATGGAGTTTGATCTATTTATCATGTATTTTTTTCGTCGTTTTTTCTTATCACGAATCTTTTTTCGTAACTCAATGTTATCTTTCATCAATTCCTTGTAGCTTCCGTTTATTTTCAGCGCTATTTCGCTAGGTCTGCGTTCTTTTTTTGTGGGCGTTTTGTGACTCACAATGTCGATAGATTTGCGACGCTGAATCGTAATATTTTTTTCATTAAGTCCTGTATGTTTAGTCGGACTTCGACAAAATATAAAAATCCCAAATGAAGCAACCAATCCAAGAAATAACCAATAAGTCATCGTCATCCAGCTATTTTTCTCCGCTACTAAAGTATGAACAACTACAGACATATCATTTAATTGTTGTTCCAAACGTCGATTGTGTTCATCGCGTTTTTTACTTTCTTCGTGTAAAGTGTTCAAAGTTTTATCCAACATTTTTTGCATTTCTTCCACTTGTCGTTTGTATCGCCTGCTAAGTTCTTCCAAATATTGACTAGATAAAGACATGTTGCGCTCTAAGGCTTTGATTCTATTTGACAATCTTAAAAATACAGATTCTTTCGCTTGTGGGATTGTATTGGGTGTCGTCACCGTATTGGGATTGTTCGAAGCCAAATTATTCAACTCGGACATCAAATCCAAATCGAGATTTTCGACACTTTCTGTCGTAACCTCAAGTTCGGATAAATTTTCCGTCGTCACCAAGTCGAAATCGATCACAATTTCGGAACTTTCTTTCGTGACATTTTGACTCGTCGTCGGTGCATCCGACGGCTGGACAGTTTTCACGTCGTCTTTACTTTCAGTATGTGTGTTAAGGTCAGTTTCCGGCGTCGGTTTTGTTTGAACAATGTGGGATGTGTTGGCGACGTGCGGTGCTACCGTCGACAATTCGATTTTATCCAAAGTAAGTTCTTCCGTGGCACCGATATCTTCAGTTTGAACGGTGGGAACCGCCGTTGTAATAGTATGCGGTTCGATCGTTTCAATTACGTTGATATTTTTTGGAGCGTCTTTAGTTATGTTCGGGAAATGTTTACTTATGTTAAGAACGACTTTATTTTCCAATATGGCTAAGGTGTTGCACAATGCTGCTAAATACTTTTGAGAAAAAAACGATTTCACGTAAACGCTGCGAACGTACGACTGAGTTAAAGAACTTTTAGATCTAAAATCCAAGCCAAATATTCGACAAGTATCTGTTTCCCACAGCATTCTTTTAATCAAATTCAACGTTACTAGATTGTAAAGTTGCATTTGTTTACAGCTCATCAGTTCGTAAACTTCACCAAACAAAACGTCACTACAATTGTTGCAAACTACTAAATGACTAGGAGTGGCGCAAGAGTTAATGAGTCTCGTAGTAGATGAAACACCATTTATATATTCACCAGTTTGATTGGAAATGTTTGCTTTGTTGCCCAACACTTCGGCGGCTTTTTTAACGATAGAAATAACCGCGTCGGTGGCAGAACTGAACAGATTTTTGGGCGATTGGCCGTTGTCAGAATCCAATGTTTCTTCATCGTCGTCGTCATCGGCGCCGTTAACGTGAACTTGATCTTCTTTTTCTAAAACTTCAAATTCGGACGTGCCGTATACGCGAAATAACGATATCGGACAGAAATGTTCCGAACCGTGATGCGAATGCATTTCTAATTTGATGAACTTTCCGAAAAGATGAGGATGCAGATCGAAACTCTGCACGTCTCGTTCGTCTTTGGCGGTAAACTGACCGACATTTGACCAATCCCTGCTTGGAAATCGATCACTGACCGAAATCGTAAAATCTTTCGGGGACGACGAAAACAACTCAAAATTAGCCAAGTCGATTTTTTTGGCCTGTATGGCTTCGCAAAGTTCCACGATGAACCATATTCTATTAGTACAGGCGTTTAATTTGTATTCGTCTCTCGAAGACGAAAGTACGGCACTCGCGCTGACAGCTTCCGGATTCGCCGCCACGATTTTCGCTCCACAATCCGGAGACGCGTAATTCTTCGAGCGGACTTTCAAATGACTGTTCGACTTTCCGTTCAGATTGTTACTTTGCGTAGAACTGTTGGCGAGCTCTTTCTTTTTTTCCGCCTCTTCGAGTTGTTTTTGCGCCCATTCGGAAAACGAAGGTATGTCTTCGGTTTTGTCAGTCAGATTCTCTTTGAGTTCGATTAACGGCGCCTCTTCTACGTCTAATTTTTCAGTCTGTTGAGTATTTTCGATTTTATCAGATCTTTGTTCGGACTTCATCGACGCGTTCGCCGTGTCCAAGATTGTCGGTTCGAATGTTTGTTCATTCGTCGAATTGTTTAAGTTTGGTGTTTCGTTATGACTAGTTATGGCGGACGGGATGTCCGCTCTTTGTTGCAGTTCTGACGTCGCTGCATCGGATAAACTAAAAGGAACTCCATGCTCACCGTCCGTAATTCTGAAAATAAATGAAAATTATTGATACCTTTTTCACGTTTTCTGTATGTACAGGTTGGGCAAATTTCGATGTTTTAATAGGGAATTTCGATAACCATAAGACATACAAAAAAATTATCCTACGATTCTCGATCGCTTTTTTGGAGAAAAATTCAATGGTGAAAACCAAAGTTAGCTATCGTCTTTTGTTTTCTCGTTATGCGCAAAAATTCGTTTTTTTCAGTTTTCATTTTATGGCTATATCTTGCTTATTTGGAAAAATGAAGGAAAATAATGTCCATGTTCTTCAGGCACTTTTTTGATAAGAATCCAAAAAACTAACAAAGTCACTGTTGTTAGTTTTTTGAAAAAGTTCTCCAAATTCGAGTTGCGACATAAAGTTATATTTTTTTATATGGAACTCATAGTTGGCTGTGGCTTAACTAAAAAGAGAATTTTCTTTTCTTTTCAACAATATATAACATGTATGGTCAATTAATAATTTTAATACAGATTTTTCAAAAATTCATAGTTTTCAAGGTCAGACTTATATTGAATATTCAAATTGAAGTCCGTCATTCGCAACACACAATTGACATCGCTTTGAAACACTCCGAACTGGCGTTGATACAGAATTAACACACTATAACATTTTCTCTTAGTTCGTTTATATTATTATTAGGGAAGATCAGGGCGCTGCAATGCAGCTTAACTGACTTAGAACCATTTGGTGAATTATAAACTATACCGATGTTTGTATGCTATTGTTATTATGCACCAATAAAATTATTATTATTATTATTATTAGTATTAGTATTTTTAAATGGGGTTATATTATGGGATTGCTGGTCTAGTGGCTTAGTGAATAGACTAGAAACCTCAAGGTCCTGGGTTCAAGTCTTAGTGGCGGACATTGTAAACTTATAGGTATCACAGATATAAATTTTCAATGTTTGTGACTTTGAATTGGCCTTCCAACCGTCTATTATTCTGATTAGGTTTTCCACGTTTCCCTAATCCTTGCAGCGTATGCTGGAATAGGCTTTAACATTTGTAGGACGGTCGTGGCCGTAACCAAACCCCTCCCTCTCAGTCCAGATAAGTTCTCCGAGCTTTGGAGTGGTGAGAGGGAAGCAAGCGAAAAAATCTGTATGAAAATTAATAATTGACCATGCATGTTATATATTGTTGAAAAGGGAATAAAATTCTCTTTTTAGTTAAGCCACAACCAACTATGAGTTCCATATACAAAATTACAACTTTATCTCACAACTCACTTCATTTTTCCAAATAAGCAAGATATAGGCATAAAACGAAAATTGAAAAAATCGAATTTTTGCCCATAACTCGAAAACAAAAGACGATAGCCAACTTTGGTTTTCACCATTGAATTTTTCTCCAAAAAAGCGATCGAGGATTGTAGGGTAATTTTTTTGTATCTCTTATGGTTATCGAAATTCCTTATTAAAACATCGAAATTTGTCCACCCTGTACACTCGCACGTATAGTGTTAAAACAGGTCGAAAAATTTCGAATTACCCAGAAATCAGCGAAAGCGCTTATTATTATTATTATTCGAAGTTAATGTATTTGTTGTAACCACTAAATACTCGTAGTCTAACTCCTGATTAAATAAACATGTTTACAAATATATTTTTACGTTTCAATTTCGAACGAAAATATTTGCTTAATATTCAAGGTTTTATTGCAAATCGCACGTCGCAATCAAATTTGTCGACGAATCCAAATTGTAACTTGGTAGCATTTCACATTTTTGTTTGTTTTCGCGGTCTCCGATTTAAAAATATACACGCCGCGTGAGAAAAATACCATTCCCCTAAAAATAAACGCAAAGGACGTCGAATATCCTTCGTCACGGAAATAACACGCGTAAAGCCACGCCGGAGGAAATAGAAAGTTAATTTGTTTACTATCTAATGAATGGCTGGAAACCGATGCAAAAGTAGCAATTCAAGTTTAGACGCAGCAGTTTGCATCTAATTTTTAAATGCCGCTTGCGTGCTCATTTTATGATTTATGCGGGACGTTCTCTAACTGCTCTCGATCGGTCGATCGTATTTTGTTTGATGAACTACATATTTGAGAAGAAATTAAAAAAAAATTATTTCTTTTTTATTTCTTCCTGCTAGGCTGTATGTAACTCATGGCGCCAAATTTAAATTACGCTGTGCTTGGTTAATATAATTGGTACGATTTACATTCAGAAATATGAAAATCCTGTCAAACAAGCTCTGATAAAAAAATCGGGTTTAGCCTCGCAGGAAAAAATACTATACAGTCAGGACAAAAAGTAAGGAATATTTGAAATAACAACGAACTCAACCGGTTTTTTAAAAAACGCTGAAACAGTTCGATTTTTGATTTCAAAAATACACATTAATACGTGCAATTCACCTTCCGATTTTCATTTGTTTTGTAGTTATGACGTCATCACAAAAAAATTTAAATGACAACATACATTTTTTTTAGTGGAATCCGATAGTGATTTGTCTACCCTTTATGACCGTACAAAAAAATCATAAGGTGGCACTAAAAAAATTCTGAGAAAAATCGATCTGAAAATTTATTGATATTATCCTAAATAACAAATAATTCAAACCATTAACGGTACGTAACTTTCTTGTTGAAGCACCTTTCGTTTTTATCTTAAAACCATTGAATAATCAAGATACCATGATAATAATGGTAATAATAATGTTCAGCTCGATTTTTCTCAGAATATTTTTTATGCAACCTTATGATTTTTGTACACGGTCATAAAGGGTAGAAACATCACTATCGGATTCCACTAAAAAAACGTATGTCGTCATTTAAATTTTTTGTGATGACGTCATAACTACAAAACAAATGAAAGTTGGAATGTGAATCGCACATATTAATGTGTATTTATAAAAAATAAAATCGACCTGTTTCAGCGTTTTTTAAAAAACCGATTGAGTTCGTTTTTATTTTAAATATTCCTTACTTTTTGTCCTCACTGTATTTTTGTTTCATATTTATGTGGTACAAAATTTGAAAAGTTTGAGAACCCCTGCCTTAGACGATGCATTTTTGAAATAAAACAAATAAATAACTGATCTAAATAACTGATCACAGTTATCACACACGACATCGTGTAGCGCTTTTCATAAACAAACTCGATCGAATAAAAATAAAAACGATCGAACGGTATCTTCGCCACGTTTACTAATTGTTCTTAGATTTCAATCTTTACAACCGCCGACGGTAGCGCAAAAAAAATTATCGAGCAACCCGAAAGCGCAACAGGTGCAAGTCACCATAAGCTCCCTCTCCAGCGCCGATCCGACGCGCATCAAAACAACGTTAATTAAAGAACGGGACGTGTACAAACAGAAAAATTAAAAGTCGACAATAACAATCGATCGCGGCGTTCCGAAACAATGGGGGTCGCCCGCGGGCGACATCTCATCATTCGATTTATCGACGAGCCGTATCGACGAGAAAAGTCGACGATCGGGCGCTAAGCGAACGATCGAATTTTCGACGACGAAACGACAAACGAAACCTTTTAGCGTGCGGACGTGAAAACCTCCGGGGCATCCTTCCTAATCCCGTCTACCTGTGCATCGACATGTTTTGTTTGTCGACGCTTTCCCAAATGTGTTTACACGACACGCTGCAACTAATCCCGCGGTCGTGTATCATCTAGCGCGCAGGTAAAAGTCACAACTGGTCGCATGTCGCACAAAAATTGAATCTTGTCAGATAGAACAGGTCGAATCTATAAAAGCAACTGATTCAAAAAAGTTGAATCTTACAGAGAAATTTAATTCATAAAGCAGATCGACTCTACCGGAAATCATATAGGTTGATGACACCGAAAAACAACATACAAATATACTTTACCAAAAATTTGTTCCATAAATTATATCTATCTGTTATACAGGTGTTCAAAGTTATCGACGCAGTATTGCTATCTTCGTTATTTTTAGAGCTACAGAGTCGGTTAAATCAGCAAAGATGCAATGATTGTTCCGCTTATTACAATGATCCCCACAAAAAAACAATTGCGCATCACATTTCAGAGCTAACTCAGATGATTAGATTTTTAAATGGAACAACCTGTATATTTATTCTATGTAAAATTTAACTTTTTATCAATTAAAATATACAGGATCTCATAATTTTTTTTGTTAGTTCGAAATTGCGACTCGCAATTGTTTTTTTGAGTATGCCATAGTAATCAGTAGAAAAAATTACACATTTTTGATGTATTGACCAACACCGTAGCTTCTCTACTAACGAAGTTATCCCATGTGCGGTGACCTGTGTTAATATCGTCATAGCTCTTTTGTTTTTCATTTCTGGGATATAGTAGTATAGGAAGATTTTGTGCAAAATTTCATTTTCTACGGACCGCTACATAAATATACAGGCTGTTCCATTTAAAAAAATCTAATTATCTGAGTTGGCTCTGAAATGTAGTGCGCAATTGTTATTTTGTGTGGACCATTGTAATCAGCGGAAAAATCACTGCATCTTTGCTAATTTAATCGAACCTGTAGCTCCAAAAATAACGAAAATAATAATAGTGCGCCGATAACTTTGAACAACCTGTATATAGGATCATTCTGAAATATGTCCCACTATTTTAAAATATGAAAATAACGCCGAATTATCGACAATAAGGATAGTTTTGCAAATCATGTTATTCCCGCCAAAAGGAAATTGATTTTCAACGCGACGCAGATTGAAATGGACACAGGACCGTGCTTAGAACCAAATGACCAAAATTTAAAAATGAAGATAGAAGCTTCATTTTTGCGGATTTGAGTTTGGCTTAAGGTCAGCTATCACCTGTTGAAATAGAAGGACATATTTCAGAATGATCCTGTATAGCTTACTTTAAACAATCTCTAATCTCTAATTCCTATTGCGTCACACGTTACGAGTCGTACATACTCATAAATAATGATGGATTTGGGGTAGTTTTTTTTTTCCCAAATAAACTCACAAAAATGCCACAGACATAAAAAAAAATTTTAAATAATAATAATAATGTTATTTAACAAAAAAAAACTGACAAACTGGCACAAGTACATATCCGTGACGTCAATTAAAAAAATCGCGATATTCTTCACGAATTGATCATGATGCTCGGGGGGGTACCAACCACGACAACAATTTTTAATCCCGCAGATTTTTGAGCCTTCCGTGGATTTTTTTCACTTCTTCTTTCAAATTAGAGCGGACATCCGCTTAATTCGTCCGCGCGCATTTCTCACGATCACAATCGTAGATGTTCGCTTAAATTAACGTTAATGAAAGCCACGCAGAAGACCGTGTTAAAAGCACGGTGTTTATTT